>JAHKBH010002496.1:0-39166 GCA_019049505.1 Pachyrhynchus sulphureomaculatus
GAAAAAAATTTTGTAAAAAACTCATTTGGAATATATTTTGTGAAGTCACTGACCATTTTATACTTTTGTAACAAAAAAATTTTTATTTTAAAAGCAATCAACGTACGAAACACTAATTGCGAAAGTCCATCTTGTTACTTGACCGGTTTTTAAAAGCCAATAACTCGGATACTAAGTTGAGAAGATATTACACTAGTTGTATGTTAATTTAAAAGAGAAAAAAAGTCGAATAAAGACAAGTATAAGGAACTTTTTTAAAATGTAATTTGTGATACTTTTTATGTTCGTTTTCTGTTTTCCATTTTGTATAAAAAATAAATGACCTAGACAATTTCTTGTAGTAAACTATGTTATATATGTCAATATGCAAAACATCACCGACGCACACTGGGGCTTTTCGCACTTTGTAGTCCCAAAACCTCCTAAAGCCTTCATTTCTCAACCAATTTCAGAGTTTTCTTTTTAAAATGATCTCTGCAAAAATACGAACCAATCATTTTTTGAAAATAACCGGTCAAGTGCAAGTTGAAGTTGCGCAATTAGTGTTCCGTACGTTGATTGCTTTTAAAATAAAAAATTTTGTTACAGATGTATAAAATGATCAGTGAATTCACAAAACACACCCCAAATGAGTTTTCAACAAAGTTTGTTTCCAATCTTTACTGAAATCTGATGACCTTGAAATTTTTGTTTTTTTTTTTAAATACCAGAAAAATTATTAAAGGTAATGCACTCGTGATAATTTTTGTTCAATCTACACCCCGTGGAGAATATCCCGGAATTTTTTCAAAATTTTTTGATAAGTACTTTTTGAGATAAGGCGCGGGACAGCGATTTTTTAAAAATAATACAAAGAAAAGTGCGCGCAAGTATTAGATTATATATACATTTTTTACTCGTGTTTTCACAAGCTTTCATTTGACACCACACTCGATGACCTAGTAAATTTTTTTTTTCACTTCCGATTTCACCCCCCAAAACTAACCCCTCAAAACAAGCCTTGGTTCGACCGAAAATGCAAAGAAGCTGTTGCTTCTAAACATATTGCCTACCGACAATGGCGTGAAAAAACACCGTAAATCGAAACATCTTTATTCATGCCCGGAACAGATGCAAGGGAATTATCGACGAAACCAAGGAGGCACACAATCAACGAATTAGAAACAAACTTCTCGCTTGTCCCAACAATTCCAGGTCCTTTTGGGCAGTCGCTAAGGCAGTTAGTCAAAATTTTACCAAATCCACCATACCACCACTCACACGGCCAGATAATTCTATTGCAACCACTCCGGTTGAGAGAGCGAACTTGTTGGCTGAACTCTTTGCTTCACATTCTACTGTCGATTTCCAAGGAAAAACACCACCTACTATTCCCATATTGCAGTCAAGGATGCCCGATGTTGTCTTCAGACAGCGCATCATAAAGTGTATTTTAATGAAGCTAGACACCAAGAAGGCTTCTGGCGCTGA
This sequence comes from Pachyrhynchus sulphureomaculatus, assembly GCA_019049505.1. Lineage (NCBI taxonomy): Eukaryota > Metazoa > Arthropoda > Insecta > Coleoptera > Curculionidae > Pachyrhynchus > Pachyrhynchus sulphureomaculatus. Next base: position 1,471 of record JAHKBH010002496.1, read on the forward strand.
CGGAATACCTGCCATAGTTCTCAAAAACTGTGCAAGGGAACTAACACCAGTTTTCTGTAGACTTTTTAACCTATCCTACAGAAAGGGAATATTGCCGTCCTGCTGGAAATGTGCCACGGTTCAGCCGATACCTAAAAAACCCAGTCAAAATTTAACTCTTAAAACTACATGGCTCTGATGAGGCCATCAATTCCTATATTATTACCAAATTTCAACTTTCTATGTCAAATAGTTTCGGAGAAAATCGGGTGTGACAGACAGACAGACATACAGACAGACAGACAGACAGACAGACAGGCAGAGAGGCAGACAGACAGGCAGACAGACAGACAGATAGATAGACAGACAGACAGACAGACAGACGAAGTGATCTTATAAGTGTTGCGTACGGAACACTAAAAAATTTCAGGATTATAGGAAATTAATTTTTTCATTTTGGGGGAATCAAAAATGTACTCGGTAAATTCAGGTATTTTTGATATTCCTAAACTATAAGCGGAATAGTAATTTTTACTGGGTTATTTTCCTATGTGTTAATAATTTTTAGTTAATAATTATTTAGTTAATAATAATTAATTCATTCGTGTAGAGGGTAGGAATTCTTTTGCGATCCCGGCAAAAGACAGTCCTACTACAGGTTTTAGCAGCCCTGCCTACGTGAGCTCATACCTTTTCTCCTGCCCCTTTTTAAGGAGAGGTATGTCCAAACCAAATCTCGTTTCCCCAACTCCATACATTTACCCTACCTATCACCCAACCTAACCTAAACTATCTCCCAAACCCACTCGCCAACCCGCCCGGCAGGCGTAGCGTGTTAAATTTGCCAATACCCTTGATGAAAATGCCAAAAAATAAAACAAGATTACCCCAGGTGAGTAGGACCAATGGTCCAACATCTCACACTGATTCGTCTGTTCCGAAGTTTCGGGGGGGAACAAATATTTGGTAGAGAAATTAATATATTCTACCACATAGGGAAATATCAAGAAAAATTAGAAATGACCTTAGGAAATACAAAAATGACAAAATTATACAAAGTATCGAAAACAACAAGAGTATGAAGAAAATGAGAGGAAATATTACAAACGACAGAAAGGAAATCTTCCAGCTTAGAGACAAAAATGGACATATTACGTCTGATAGAGAAGATCTACTGCATATAGTTAAAGAATTTTATACAACACTATACACAAGCCAAGCAGATTCAAGAATAAAGGAGAAACCGCTGCCGAAAATACAAAACCAGGGCTCCGACTTTATCCCAGATATATCCCAAGACGAAATACGTAACGCCTTGAACAAAATGAAGAACAACAAGGCTCCAGGGGAGGATGGACTTGTGTCGAAGGCTCTCAAACTTAGAGGTCCTGTATTAATAGAGAAAATAAAAGAGCTGTTTAATCTATGTTTGCATAGACAAAACATTCCGGAAAAATGGAACAACTCCATCACTATCCTAACGCATAAGAAACGGGACACAACAGATCTTGAAAATTATAGGCCAATCAGTCTCCTAAATTATCTCTACAAATTGTATACTAGAATCATAACAACTAGATTATATAACTATATCAGCCAAGAGAACAAGGTAGATTCCGCTCAGATATTGGAACAAATGACCAGTTACACGGTCTAAAAACGCTAATAGAAAAGTTGATTGAATATAACAGACCCCTAGTTCTCATTTTTGTTGACTACCAAAATACCAAAAAGCTTTTGACACTGTTGAATTACCTGCCACATTAAAAGCATTAACCGAGTGTCGAATTGACTGTCGATACTCAAATATTATACGTAACATCTACAACAAGGCTACAACAACAGTGAACCTACACTCTCCCTCGAAAAAAATAGAAATAAAACGGGGTGTTAGACAAGGAGACACAATGTCACCGAATGTATTTATAACCGTGATGGAAAAAGCATTCAAAACGTAAGAATGGGAAAACAAGGGAGTAAATATTGATGGAGAGCGGCTTAGTCATTTAAGATTCGCAGACGACATTGTCATTATATCTGACAATTTAGGAGAAGCTAAAGATATGCTAAAAGAGCTGCAAAAAGCCACTTAAAAAGTTGAGTTGAAAATATACTATAAAAAGACAAAGGTGATGACAAACTTAGGTCCTAGCCGACCGATAAGTCTAGAAGGTAGAGATATTGAGATGACCGAGAGTTATATATAGCTGGGCCACGAAGTGAAACTTTGCAAAGACAACCAAACGCGGGAACTGCTTAGAAGAACGACCTTAGGATGGGCAGAGTTTTGCAGACTCCGAGATGTATTTAAGGGCGAAGTTCCAATCAGTTTGAAAAGAAGAGCATTTAATGACCGGTTCTTACATACGGAGCAGCATACTTAAACTACAACAAACACAACGTAAAATGGAGAGGTCAATGCTGGGTATTACCCTAAAAGACAGGATGAGAAATGACGAGATCCGCAGAAGAACAGGAAGACATAGTAAAGCGCATACTCGGTCAAAAGTGGAGATGAGCGGGGCATGTCGCCAGGATGAAGGACAACAGATGGACAAGGAGGCTCCTGGAGTGGAGACCAAGAACAGATAGACGAAGCAGGGGAAGACCACCCAAAAGATGGACCGATGATATCAAAAGGGTTTCTGGGAACTGGATGGCAACTGCACAGGACAGAGGAAGATGGCAAGATCTTGAGGAGGCCTATGTCCGACAATGGACAGATCGGGGCTGATTGATGATGATGATGAATTAATTCATAGTTAAAAAGAAACTGGCTCCAGTTTTCGATCAAGAGTACTTCACGATCACTCTATAAAAATTTTTTGTAGTATAATCAAATAACCGATAATTATTAATTAGTTGAAAAAAGTGTATTAATAATCTGTAAACATGAAAATGGCCTTCATAAGAGTATGAAAAAGTAGCAGGAACTCGAAACTGAACTCGAAATGATTTGAATGAGTATCTTATAGAAATATAAGATATATAAGTACAGAAAAACCACCAAAAATGGTCATTATCGCAAGACTCTTTTTAGCCAAAATGACTATCGAATTAGTAATCAGCAACCTAAAAAAGATAAAATCCCAAACATTATATCAATATAAATATTTCTTATTCGAAATAAATCAAGAAAAAGTACCGAAATCAGCCAAAAATGGCCATTATCTTAAAACTGGACTACGTTTAGCCAAAATAACTATCAAATTTGCAATCAGCGATCCATCATTTATGTTATAAAATTCCATGAAACAAGACTTGTAGGCTAGACTACAAAAATTTCATAATGAAAAAATCATTATTATAGATCATTTAAAAAAAAAATCTCTGAAATCGGTTCAGAAATGAAGCTTTAGAGAGTTTTGGGACTACAAAGTGCGAAAAACCCCAGTGTGCGACGCCTCAATTCTTGACAGTAAACAACCAACCAATCGAGAAAGTAGCAACATATCAATATCCAGGATCTACTCTTAATGACAACTGAGATCATTCTAGAGAAATAAGAACCAAACTACAGACAGAATAGACTTACTATTTATGCTGGTATACATCATAAAAAGATGTTTAGTATATTTACGCTTTAGGCCTGAACGATTTTTTTGTCGGTCAATATAAACCTGCAAAATATTAATTAGTATCGAAAAGGATTATGTCGAGCAGAGAGGGCTGACTAAGTATATCTTAAAAAAGTATCTGTAATTATGAGAAACCGTGGCGTCGTGAGGTTAATCCGATAGAACTTTATATGAAGAGGAGCATGCAGGTAGATGTCGGGTAACTATTACCATAAACAATAAAATTAGTCTTACAGATTTAATTCTATATATGTCTGTCTGTCTGCTACGACCTATTTTCTCAATATCGGTTAAGATTAATAAAACTAAAAACTGCTAAACTTACAGCTAGTAATACATATTTTAACGCAATAACGGACGACTCAGCAAATAACATTTTTTAATATAAATCCGATGTGGGAGATATCAAACGCTGGCTTTATTTTTTTGTCCTATTCTTGTATTTCCTAAAATATAAGAAAAAATAAAAAAAAAACGCTATAACTTTAATGGTACTGATAACTATATAATAGTCGTTATTGATGCTTTTTCACTTCTCAGCATAGTCGATGAAATTATTCCACACGCATCCCAAAATACAGAGGCCAAAACCTTCCCAGCCGATGTGTTTTTGGTCGCTTCGAGCGGCTTTCACCAGCTGCTGTCCACTCAGCTGACTGCCGATTTGATTCCGGTGTGTAGTGGTGGATCCATGTTTCATCCGTTGTCACATATCGCATAAAAAAATCCTTTTTATTGAGCTTAAACAGGGCTCAGAATCATCAACACATTGTTGTTTTTGGTCCACTGTGAGCAAAGGCGGCACCCATTTCGAACAGAGCTTTCTCATGCTCAAATGTTCATGCAAAACATGACGAACACATTTTTTTGATATCTTTAGGGTGTCAGCTATCTCACGCAATTTCACTTTACGATCATCTAAAACAATTTTGTGGATTTTTTTGATTTTTTTCCGGTGTAACCACCTCATTTGGGCGTCCAGAGAGTTCAGCATCATTTATGTCTGTATGACCGCGTTTAAATTCAGCATACTAATAAATGATGAGTGATTTTCCAGAGGCAGAGTCCCTATAATACTTATCAAGCCATTGCTTTGGTTGAACAGTATTTTTTTCCATCAAAAAAGAGTGTTTAATCAACACGTGAAATTAGATTTTTTCTATTGTTTTGAAAATATCAAAAGTAGCACCACTAAAACCTCTGTAACTTGTAAATTAATTATCCAAATGTCATGAAATTTTGACATGTATCGTTTGAAGGTTGGTACTTCCTAAAAATCATATGGATTTTTTGAAAAGGGCGACAGCTATGTGACAGACCAAAAACTTTTCAGCCTACGTGTTATGTATTGTCCCTTCCGTATTAACCAAAAATTAAAAAAAAAAACCTATATCTGAACTTCCAAAAGGCTACATGCATTTGTCGAAAGTCGATAAATGATTTAGTTAAAACATCTAAACTATAGATACCGGAAAACTGAAACATTTTTTTATTATTTTTATCTTTAGGATCATATCAATTTTTTGCTCAATATCGCCTTTTTTCAATATTTAATAAAAGAGGTACCTGAGATTACCGAAATTCATTTAGTTAAAATATCTAAACCAAAGATACCGAAAAATTGGAACATTTTTATCTTTAGAATAATAGCAATGTTTTGCTCAATATCGCCATTTTCCAATATTTAATAAAAGAGGTACCTGTGATTACCGATTCATAAAATCTGCATTCCACTCTTCTCGGCTAAAACGATTCCAGTCATAATTATTGGCTGAACTTCGTTGCTACCAATTCTATTGGCTTAGACCGTCTTAGGACCGCCCCCACAGGTAGCTCAGCATTCTGTATAACACCACAAAAAAGTTTGAATATTCTCAAAGATTAACTTCCTTTGAGACCATCCAACACAATAGTCCTTTTGTCTGCAAAGTGATTTTTATTAAAGTTATAATAGTTTGTGATTGTGTAAACCAAAAATGGAAGCCACCAGTGCCAAACAATTGTTAGAAAACTTTAGTGAGTTTGTAAGTAATTTATGTTGTTCATTATTTTAGTTAGTTTCTTTTCATAACTTATCAATTTTGAATAAAATCCTGGTAAAAATTTAGCCAAGGGAACTCCTTTTGTATCTCATATATCCTTAATAAAATTGCAACTAAGAACAAAGCTGTATGTTATACACAGAAAAATAATTTTAAAAGTTTAATTTGTTCTATTATGTACGGACTCAAAAAAAACACCTGAACTAACCTGAACTAACATAAAATAGTATATTCTAGAAATTATATAAGTTTCTGTAATGTACAATTATTTTATGCGTATATCTCAGAATCTAATACAAAATAAGTAAAACGACTTCACACTTAGAGATTCCGAGTAAGCAGAAGTTGCATTATACTATTTGTAACAATAATAAGAAAAAATTTGCGCGGCACCTCTAAGAAACACGACGAGGCACACTTTAACGATCCGGTGGTGGCAAGCGGGTTTCGTTTTGCCGCGGTATTTGGTTCCATACGTTTATTTTTCTGTATCGATAGCTATATTTCCTGTTGGTAGGATAAATCTAGAACGAAAGGAAATCGATATATACATTTAAAACGCGTCTTTTATCTTTGCCAATAGTAAAATGATTTTATTTCTTTCAGATTAATTCTGAACCCTACAGTCCCTTGGTGGAACCTATTTCACCTTTGAGTAATCACGATGTCCCAAATCAACCCTTAAATATACCTATTTTCTCCTACGAACCGACAAATCTCAACATACCTTGTCAGTTCACAGGCGATCATTGTATCCAAATTACTCTTCCAGAAACTGGCACCCAGTGGCATATACCTATAGAACCACAATTGCAGAAAACTAAGAAATCTAGAACGATTAGAAAAAAAGGTAATTCCTTCTTTAATGTTTTACAGTTCTGTTTCTATTTCAATTTCACAATAAAATTTTTATATATATTTTATAGTTTATGGTTTTATAGCAAAAATAAAATTACTATTCTGAACATTAAGAAGCTACAAATTGAATTATAATACCATCATGTATTTTTTTGCAGATAAACGTGAAAGAACAACGATTTCGAAAGAGAGCGCCGACATCCTCAGCTGGTGTTTTCAGCGGAACCAGTATCCTGGAAGAGCAGAACTGGAAGCGGTGGCTGAATTGACTGGGGTTCCTGAAAAATCTGTTAAATTCTGGTATCAGAACAGAAGAATGGATGTGAAGAAAGCCCGCCAGAGGTTACAATCCAATACTACGACTAGTAAGTAATTGCAATAACGATTAATAAACTGGTAGCTACAATTTCGTTCACACATTTGCAAAGAAGTGACTATTTTAATTTCATTTAGACATTTTAGTTGACTTATTTGTTATAATCTATTTTATTTTTTTGCAGTGCCTGAACAACAATGCCTCGAAGAATGAAGCGCGATTACTTCCTATATTGGCCGACACACTACTAAATGCTCCTACTACTTAACGATTACATATCTGTACGATTTAATGTTAATAGTGTACCTAACATGTATTAATTTTAAGTGTATATAGTAATTTTAAAAATGAAAAATGTAAATATGTAAAATTAAGTCGCTTCAATAGACATTTTTTAGTAAATTATTGACTCGTTGTAATTTGTTGGGAAATCCAAAATATCCATTTTATCGCTTTTCTCGAACTGACGACTGCAAAATGCAAAATTTTTATGTACGCCAGAATTTTATTTAAAGTTCTGCCCATCATGAGCCTGGATAGTGTGGGAAGAACTTTTCTAATTTGTGCACTTGTCAAAGAATTCTTTAAATCTTCATTGACACGTAATGTAGTTACTTAATAATTCAATTGGATTGGTTTTATGTCATGAACCTAATAATTGGAGAATTTTTCTCAAACTTTATGTATGTTCTTCTGAAAAGCTAAGTTGGAATAAAAATCAGTTGTCATTTTATTAAACCAAACAATTTACATAATTCGTACATATGGTAAAATCTGTACAGATGCTATATCTGAACAGAAAACTTTTATTTAAATAAGTAATGCTGAACAATACAGGTACCAAAATTATAAGTGTGGGAATGTGTCACAATAATTGACGATTACTTTTTTGCATGTATTTCAAAACTAGTATAAGAAGATAAAGCTTCTACCATCGAGAAGTTCGCATTTAAAAGAGAAAAAAACTAAATCAAAAAATTCATTAGGTGGATACTATAGTACTGGAACTATAACTTATTATTTTTTTTTCTTTATAAGGGGTTTTTATTTTATACAAATAATGGTTTGAGGAAAGTGTATAGGACAGAAAAAACATATTATTACGATAAACTTTGTAGAAACCAACTAACATCGCCCGGTGTGATTCTATGACATCGACTTTAGGCTACGAGCCGTGGGAAAAGAATAGCATGAAACCCGCAGGATTAAAAAATTCCAAAGACTGAAATTTTATGGTAGGTTTAAACTCGAACATAAATTCAGTGCACCAACACCTGCAATCAGATAAACCTCACACAACTTTTTCTATTGTGGATACGACTTCTATTCTCGCTTTAAACGTAACTTTGGAATCTGTCTTTGTGTCAGAAGTGATTTCTTTTTCCAAGAAGAAGAGTCTTTGGAGTCTCGAAACACTGATGTTACGTGGTTAAAAATAACAACTCAACAAACCACAAGATCAACCTGCTATCTCGATCGACCGCCAAGTAATATCGAAACACTGATGTTACGTGGTTAAAAATAACAACTCAACAAACCACAAGATCAATCTGCTATCTCGATCGACCGCCAAGTGATACCAACTTTAGAACAATTTTTATTTCTCTTGCAGACATTATCGATCACTTACAAATTAGTTATCCACGCGCCGAAATTGCCATCCTGGGCGACTATACTCTCCACAATAGGAACTGACTTAAGTGTTCAAATGCCGCCGACAAATAAGGCCATGAAGATGATTTTTTCTTAATCAGTTGAGGCATCACTCAGCTTAACGATAAACTAACACGAATGTGGTTTTAACCACTAAGCTTACGTCTTCCTTTCAAGAAATGCTCTTCTAACGGCAAGCCTTGGTTCGATCGAAAATGCAAAAAAGCTGTTGCGTCTAAACATCTTCCCTAGCAACAATGGCATAAAAACTCTAACGCCATAAATCGTAACATCTTCATTCATACTCTGAACAGATGCATACAAATAATCGACGAAACCAAGGAGGCACGCAATCAAAGAATCAAGAACAAACTTCTTGACAGTCTCAATAACTGCAGATGCTTTTGGTCGATCGCTAAGACCGTTAGTCAAAATTTCATTTAAATTCACTTATTATATTCACCTGATTGGAGACCCAGAACTTACCATAACCCTAATTCCTTGGAGCATCAAAGAGCGGTTGGAAACTTGAGTTTATTCTGCAAGTACTCTCATGGAAAAGGTTTCGATGGATGTAGCCACACTTAATCCAGTTGTAGAAAAAAACAAAGCAAAATTATATATTAATCACTATTGGGATTTTGTTTTTGGATACCTGTAAATTTAGGCGTTAACACATGACGCCAGGTGGGAAAAGATGAAACACAGATTATTTTATATGAGAATTTTAACCTAGACTAAAAAAATTCGTAGTAGACAGGCTGCAGGTAGGCAGTTTTAAAAATCTGTTTTCTGTTGTTGAAAGTATGATGATTTCTTGAGAGTAGCTTGCTGTTCCCGTCCCGAAAATCTGACCACTTTTACTGCCAGTGCGAGAACAGACATCAGAATGACAGCTTACTAAAAAGGCACAATTTCAAAATGTTCCAACCACACTAAGCACAGCAATTTCCCTGATTAACTAGTTATAAGAAACATGATATAAATTTAAAAAAAGAAGGTAAATTTAAGAAATAACGAATTTTTGTCACATTTACACAAATTCTATCACACTGTAAAATATCCTTTTAATCTGCATAAAACGATAGAATAGACCTACTATTTTTGATGTTGGTATACGTGGGCTTTAAATAAAAGTATAATAAATAAACTCCAGGTAACCCAAAGAGCAATGGAGAGGAGAATGCTAAATATTAGACTCCAATATGGTATTCCTAACATCGAGATACGAAGAAGATCAAAAGTGACAGACGTAATACAACAAATATGTACATTAAGGTGGAATTGGGCGGGGCATATCGCAAGGATGAATGATAACAAATGGACACGCCGCATAGTTGAATGGAGACCTAGAGAACATAAAAGATGCAGAAAAAGACCACAGACAAGATGAATGGACGACATAAAAAGACTAGCAGGAAACGATTGGATCCAAAAAGTAACAGAGCTCGTTGGAGGCAACTTGGGAAGGCTTATATCCGACTAGGGATGGAATAAGAAAATGATGATGATGCATCCAAAAAAGATATTTAGTATATTTACGCCTTAGGCCTGAACGATTTTTTGTCGGTCAATACAAGCGTGTAAAAAATTAAGCTCAAGAAATTAGTATCGAAAAGATCATGTCGAGCAGACAGAGGTGGCTAAGTATATCCTTAAAATGGTATTTGTAATTATGAAAAACCGTGGCGTCGTGAGGTTAATCCGATAGAACTTTATGTGAAAAGGAGCATGCAGGTAGATCTCTGGTAACTATTACCATAAACAATAGAATTAGTCTTATAGATTTAATTCGATGTATGTCTCTGTCTGTGTGCCACAACCTGTTTTCTCAATATCGGTTTAGATAAAAAGCTAAATGCTGGTAAACTTATAGTAGTAATACATATTTTAATTCAATAACCCAACGTGTGAGATATCAATCATCGGCTTTATTTTTTGTCCTATTTTTGTGTTTCCTAAAATATAAGAAAAGATGAAAAAAAAAAAAAATGCTATTACTTTAATGGTATTGATAACTATTTTTATAAGGGATTTTATTTTCCAGCTTTTCTTTTAACAAAAGTGATAAGCAACTACTTTGGTGTCATTATTTTAGCAAAAAATTCATTTAATAACATTTTTAGTATTTCGTACGGAACACTTTTAAGATCCCTTCGGTGTCTGTCCGACGGTCTGTCTGTCACACACCCGATTTTCTCCGAAACTTTGTTATTTAATATAGAAAGTTGAAATTTGGCAATAATATAAGAATTGATGTCCTCATCAGAGCTGTGTAGTTTTGAAAGCTAGTTTTGGGGGGTGAAATCGGAAGTAAAAAAAAAACTTTACCAGGTCATCGAGTAGGAGGGAGGCGTCAAATGAAAGCTTATAAAAACTCGAGTTCAAAAATATATATAATGTAATACTTGGACACACTTTTCTTCGTATAATTTTTAAAAAATTGCGAAAAATCGCTGTCCCCCCTTTTCTCCAAAAGTACTGATCAAAAAATTTTGAAAAAACTCTAGAATATTCTCTACATGGTGTAGATTGAACGAAAATTAGCACGAGTGTATTACCTTTATTAATTTATCTGGTATATAAAAAAAAAAACAAAAATTTCTAGTTCATCACTTTGCAACAAAAATCGGAAACACAATTTGTTGAAAATTCATTTGGGGTGTGTTTTTGTGAAGTCATTGATAATTTTATACCTCCGTAACAAATTTTTTTATTTTAAAAGCAATCAACGTACGGAACACTAATTGCACAAGTCCTACTTGCAATTGGTCGGTTTATTTTGATTAGTATCATTTATTAATAAACTTAATTTACTGAAGACGGTAGAATATTATTATAATTAAAAGTAATAGTGGGAATAATATTTATTATTTCTACCAAAAACACGTTTTAAGATTCTTGCATTTCGAACATCTAATTATATGTTGTCCCTTCCGTATTAACCAAAAATTAAAAAAACCTACATCTGAACTTCAAAAAGGTACAGCTACATTCATTTGACAAAAGCCGGTAGTTCATTTAGTTAAAATATCTATAGATACCTATAGATACCGAAAAATTCGAACATTTTTTTATTATTATTTTTATCTTTAGAATCATATCAATGTTTTGCTCAATATCGCCTCGTTTCAATATTTAATAAAAGAGGTACCTGTTATTACCGATTGATAAAATTTGCATTCCGCTCTTCTCGGCTAAAACGATTCCAGTCAATAACAATTTGCTGAACTTGGTTGTTACCAATTCTATTGGCTTAGACGATCTTAGGACCGCCCACACACTTAGCTCAACCCTCAATACAAAACCACGAAAAGTCTGAATGTACTCAAAGATTAACTTCCTTTGAGACCATCTAACATAACAGTTCTTGTGTCTGCAAAGTGATTTGTATTAAAGTTATAATAGTTTGTGATTGTGTAAACAAAAAAATGGAAGCCACCAGTGCCAAACAATTGTTAGAAAACTTTAGTGAGTTTGTAAGTAATTTATGTTGTTGATTATTTTAGTTAATTTCCTTTCATACCTTCGAATTTTCAATAAAATCCTGGTCAAAGTGTTAGCATAGGGAACTCCTTTTGTAACTCTTGGATACATAATAAAATTGTAACTAAGAACAAAGCTGTATGTTATACACAGAAAATACTTTTAAATTTTAATTCGTTAGGCATTCTATTATGTAGGGATTTAAAAAAAGAAACAATTTAGAATTTGTTTCTGTGTATATGTGTAATATATTTTCGAATTCAACTCAAAATTCTAAACACACCAACATAAAATAGCACATTTTAGAAATTTTATAGTTTCTAGAACGCATTAATTATTTAATGCGAACATCCCAGAATCAAACATAAAATAAGGAAAACGACTTCACACTTCAAAAACATATTACGCGTTCGAATTGCACCAAGTTTCAACTCGCTATCGTTTGCGTATGACATATTACCACATAAGATATAGCTAGAGACACATGGAAAAAACGTCGGGGCAAAACGAAGCCGGTCGCTACCGCCGCATCGTTAGAATGTACTACGTAGAGTTTCTCAGAGATTCCGAGCAAGCAGAAGTTGCATTATACTATTCGTAATAATAATAGGGAAAAATATGCGAGGCACCTCTAAGAAACACGACGACGCACATTTTAACGATCCGGCGGTGGCAAGCCGACTTCATTTTACGGCGATATTTGGTTCCATATATTTATCTTTCTGTATCGATAACTATATTATCCTGTTGGTAGGACAATTCTAGAACGAAACGAGATCGATATATACATTTAAAAATGCGTCTTATAGCTTCGTCAGTAGTAAAATGATTTTTTTTTCAGATGAATCTTGAACCCTACAGCCCTTTGGTGGAACCCATTTCATCTTGCTTCCCTTTGTATAACTACGATGTCCCACATCAACCCTTAAATACATCTATTTCCTCCTACGAACCGACAAATCTCGACAACATATCTCATCAGTTCACGGGCGATCATTTTATTCAAATTACTCTTCCAGAAATTGGCACCCAGTGGCATATACCTATGGAACCACAATTGCAGAAAACTACGAAACCTAGAACGACTAGAAAAAAAGGTAATTCTTTCTTTAATGTTTACAGTTATGTTTCTATTGGAATTTAGCAATCATAAGATTCTGCTTTACGGCATAAATCTATTAACATAAGTTTATATCCATCCTAATTTCACAATAAATAATAAATCATTAGATTTTTTAACAGTATGTATCCATTATTTTATAGTTTATGGTTTTATAGCAAAAATAAAATTACTTTTCTGAACACTAAGAAGCTGCAAATTGGATTATAATACCATTATGTATTTTTTTGTAGATAAACGTGAAAGAACAACGATTTCCAAAGAGAGTGCCGACATCCTCAGCTGGTGTTTTCAGCGGAACCAGTATCCTGGAAGAGCAGAACTGGAAGCAGTGGCAGAATTGAGTGGGGTTCCTGAAAAATCCGTTAAATTCTGGTACCAGAACAGAAGAATGGATGTAAAGAAAGCCGGCCAGAGGTTACAATCCAATACTAGGACTAGTAAGTAATTGCAATAACGATTAATAAACTGGTAACTTACAATTTCTTTCACACATTTGCAAAGAAGTGACGATTTTAATTTTATTTAGACATTTTAATTGCCTTATTTGTTATAATCTGTCTTATTTTTTTGCAGTGCCTGAAGAAAAAAGCCTCGAAAAATGAAGCGCGATTACTTCCTATATGGGCCCTGACACTACTAAATGCTCCTACTATGCTACTTAACACTGTACGATTTAATGTCAATAGTGTACATAATATGTTTTAGTTTTAAGTGTATATAGTAATTTTAAAAACGTAAAAAATGTAAATATGTAAAATTAAGTCGCTTCAATACACATTTTCTAGTAAATTATTGACTTTTTGTAATTTGGTGGGAAATCCAAAATATTCATTTAATTGCTTTTCTCGGGTTAACGACTGCAGAATGCAAAATTTTTAGGGACGCCAGAATCTTATTTACGGCTTCAAGTTCTGAGCCTGGATAGTGTGGGAAAGACTTTTCCAATTTGTACACTGGTCAGATAACAAATTTAAAGAAAAAGAACTCTTTAAATCTTCATTAACACGTAATGTAGCTACTTAATAATTCAATCGGATATGACACAGAACCTGATAATCAGAGAATTTTTCTCAAACTTTATTTCGTTTATTTTTGATAAAATTGTACAATATTTTTTTTTAGATAGATAGATATTTATTTATGCTAACTTACAAAAAATGTCTTACACACGTCAACAAATAATATAAAAAAACCGGTCAAGTGCAAGTTGAATTGCACAATAGTGTTCCGTACGTTGATTACTTTTAAAATAAAAATTTTTTGTTAGGGTGGTATAAAATGATCAGTGACTTCACAAAACACACCCCAAATGAGTTTTCAACAAAGTTTGTTTCCAATCTTTACTGAAAACTGGTGACCTCGATTTTTTTTTTATATACCAAATAAATTATTAAAGGTAATGCACTCGTGATAATTTTCGTTCAATCTATACCCCGTGGAGAATATTCCAGAATTTTTTCAAAATTTTTTGATAAGTACTTTTCGAGATAAGGTAGGGGACAGCGATTTTTCGCGATTTTTTAAAAGTAATACGAAGAAAAGTGTGCGCAAGTATTACATTATATATATATATATTTTTTACTCGTGTTTTCACAAGCTTTCATTTGACACCACACTCGATGACCTAGTAAAAAAATTTTTTTTTCACTTCCGATTTCACCCCTCAAAACGAACCCCTTATGTCAAAATTTATGTTACTGTGGTATAAAATGATCAGTGACTTCACAAAACACACCTCAAATGAGTTTTCAACAAAGTTTGCTTCCAATCTTTACTGAAATCTGATGACCTTGAAATTTTTTTTTTTTTTAAATACCAGATAAATTATTAAAGGTAATGCACTCGTGATAATTTTCGTTCAATCTACCCCCCATGGAGAATATTCCAGGATTTTTTTCAAAATTTTTTGATAAGTACTTTTCGACATAAGGCGCGGACAGCGATTTTTTCGCGATTTTTTGAACATAATACAAAGAAAAGTGCGCGCAAGTATTACATTATATATATATATTTTTTACTCGTGTTTCCACAACCTCTCATTTGACACCACACTCGATGACCTAGTAAAAAAATTTTTTTTTCACTTCCGATTTCACCCCCCAAAATTAACCCCTTAAGTCAAAATTTAACTTTCAAAACTACATGGCTCTGATGAGGCCATCAATTCCTATATTATTACCAAATTTCAAGTTTCTATGACAAATCGTTTCGGAGAAAATCGGGTGTGACAGACTGACAGACAGACAGATAGACAGACACCGAAGTGATCTTATAAGTGTTCCGTACGGAACACTAATAAAAAAAAGTGGATACCATACCGCTTAAAGCAATACTATACAAATGTTAATACATAAAATATCTATTACTATGTCATTCACACTTAAGAGAGAAACATTAAGTCTGGGAACAAACTCCTCAAAAATAAAACTCAAAACCTTTAAAGCATTTTCCACCAGATTTTTTTAAACTTTTTTTTCAAATTCCTTCCAAATACATTAATAAAAAAATTTATGGCTTAGTACCCAGATCCTGTTTGATATCTATTGAGCTTCCAATATGTTGGAATTAGATTCTCCTTATGCCTGGCCCTCACGACACTGCACATTTCCATAGCTTCTATCGGAATGAACATATTGCTTTAAAAACCGGAGATTCTCAAGAATATATCGTGAAGGAACCGTTAAAATTCCGAAAGATACAGATGACTGTCGGCAGTCATCCCTGAAACCAAGTACTTCCAGTATTCTCAGTGCTTTGCGCTGCAAGCTGAACACGCGATAGGTCTATGCAGAGTGTCTCCAGATGAGAACAGAATAAGCAAGATGAGAGTGAAATATTGAGTGATAGGCATTTCGTAATACTTGCTGAGATACACAGTGTACACGATTCCGAAGTGCAAAAAGGTGTTTGCTCAATTCTTTACACATCCTGTTTATGTGTGTACCCCAATGCAGCTTTGGATCCAAATATATATCCAAAAATCTTACTTCACCCACTTCCACATTCAAGTCAAACACCTATCTTAATGAAAAACAATGAACAAAAAGTAAACATTCTACTTGCTTAACTTTTGCTGGCTAGTAATGTTTAACTATGTCTGTTCTTCTGAACAGCTAAGTTGGAGTAAAAATCAGTTATCATTTTATTAAACCAAATAATTTATAAAATTCGTACATATGGCAAAAACGCTATAGATGCTATATCTGAACAGAAAACTTTCATTTAAATGACTAATGCAGAACAAAATAGATATCAAAATGATAAGTGTGGGGGTGTGTCACAATAACTGGCAATTACTTTACTGCAAGTATTTCAAAGCTAGTCTAGGAAGATAAAACTTCTATCATCGAGAAGTTTGCATTTAAAAGATCCAAAAATTCATTAAGTGGATATGATAGTACTGGAATAACTTATTATTTTTTTCTGTATATGTGGTTTTTATGTTATACAAACAATGGTTTGAGGAAAGAACAGAGCGTATAGGACAGAAAAACATATTATTACAATAAACTTTGTAGAGATACCAACTAACATCGCCCAGTGTGATACTATTACATCGACTTAGGCTACGAGCTGTGGGAAAAGAATAGCATGAAGCCCCCAGGATTAAAAAAATTCCAAAAGATGGGAATTTTATAGTAGGTTTTTGTAATATTCGAGGTTTAAACTCGAACATAAATTAAGTGCAGCAACACCTGCAATCAGATAAACCTTACTTACTCGCTCTTTACGAAACTAAAATCAGTTCATCGACCAGCACAGTGAAATTTATCTATTGTGGGTACGACTTCTATTCTCGCTTTAGACGCAACTTTGGAATCTGTCAGAATTGTGTTAGAAGTGATTTGTTTTGCCAAGGAGAAGAGACTCTGGAGTATCGAAACTTTGATAATACGTGGTTAAAAATAACAACTCAATATACCATAGGATCCATCTGCTGCCTTGATCGACACAATTGTCATTTCTCTCTCAGACACTATCGATCACTTACAGATTAGTTATCCATGCGCCGAAATTGCCATCCTGGCCGACTTTACTATCCACAGTATGAACTGGCTTAAGTGTTCTAATGCCGCCGACGAACAAGATCGTGAAGCTAAAATCATTCTTAATCAGTTGAGGCGTCACCCAGCTTATTGATGAACTAACACGAATGTGCTTTGAACCACTAAGTCTACGTCCCTTTTTTAAGAAATGCCCTTCTAATGGCAAGCATTAATTCGATCGAAAATGCAAAAAAAGTTGTTGCTTTTAAACATCTTCCCTAGCAACGTAGTAGCGTAAAATCCCTAACACCATAAATCGTAACATCTTTGTTCATACTCGGAACAGTTGCATACATATAATCGACGAAATCAAGGAGGTAAGCAATCAAATAATCAATAACAAACTTTTTGGCCGTCTCAATAACTACAGATGCTTTTGGTCAGTAGCTAAGGACATTAGTGAAAATTTCACTTAAATCCACTATACCACCACTTACACGCTCCGATAATAGTACTGCAACAACACCTGTTAAGAAAACCAACTTGTTAGCTGGACGTCTTGCTTCACACTCTACCGTCGATTGCCACAGAAAAGCATCACCCGCAATTCCCAATATTTAATCCCAGAGGTCTGATATTGTCTTCAGACAGCGTGCCATGAAACATATTATAATGTTCTACTTTATGGAGTCGAATTGTTGACGATCACGAGGCAATAATGAGGAGAATAAATGTCTTCGAATTGTGACTATACCGACGTATTCTGAAAAATCCTTGGACACAACATATAACTAATAACAAGGTGCTCAGGAGAATGGGAAAGGGTCTGGAACTGACCTGGACGTTGAAAAAGCGTAAACTGAAATACCTTGGACACATCTTGAGGCACGACCGGTATAGACTGTTACAACTGATACTTCAGGGTAAGCTTGAAGCAAAAAGAGGGTGAGGCAGAAGACATCATTCCTAGATCAAAAACCTACAAGCTGCTAATAAAGTTACAATAGCTCTGTTAATTTCTAATTTCCGGAATGAAAGAAGCACTATTAGAAGAACTTTTAATCCTTTACAGAGCTTAACTTAGACTAACAATGAAATACTGTTTCCATGTTTTGGGCTCTGCTACCAAATATATGCTGCATTTGTTGGATCGTATTCAGAAGAGAACTATTCACCTGACTGGAAACTCAGAACTCACCAGCAACCTTAATTCGTTGGAACATCGAAGAGCAATTGGAAACTTCAGTTTAGTCTACAAGTACTCTCGTGGAAAGGGTTCGATGGTTGTAGCCCCCTTAATCTAGGTCAGGAAAAGTTTTGTAGATTGGTCAGCATCATCCAAGTATATTAATATTTACTACTAGTAAGGGTCTATGTGTGTCATTCATTTAGACAGTTTAAAACTTTGCGGTGATCTCATTGCAATTAACATTAAAATTTCTAGTTATCCAATTGACCTTATTTTTTTTTACAATGTTGTATTTCATGTAAATATAACCAATGAATCAAACCTTGGGACAGATAGAACAGTTAATAGTTATTACAATTTTTTAAATATTTTATTTTTACTGGTTTAGTCATAAATAAAGATTAATTTTCTGGGCTTGTACTTCAGAACATAAGTTTAGTTGGCTTACTAGTGCTCCTATTAATATAAATAAATGTTAAACCATTAATTGTCAAAATTTTAAATTTATTTTTAGTAAATCAGGAAGTTTATGCTTTTCTTTTCAGGATTCATTTTTAATATTAAACAAATAGAGCATATGCAAGGAAATATTGTTGAGTTTTTTTTATAAATATAGAATTTCTCTAAATGACTTTAAAATGAATTGGAGTTTGAACCTAATATCTAAATTTTGAGTAAGTCAAAATAACTTTCATGTTTTTATGACTTTTAGAATTGCCCTGATTGTCCTGATCTCTCAATAACTCTTGATTTGAAGATTTCACAAATACAGTTCTTATAAGTCAATATATTCACTAATGATTTCCATAGAACTAGACATTTAAAACAGTGAATTAGCATTTACTGATAGTTCTTTCTTTGTGTGAAATTCTTAATGTGGCAAATAGTCCTTTGAAAGAGACTGAAAGGTAATGACCTACTGCAAATTAGTATTTGTGACAACATTCTACTTGGGATGATTGGAATAGTCAATAAATAGTGGAATGAATGAAATTCTCAGTTTTAAATTTTTTAAAATATTATATAAAATGTTAAACTGAATGGTCATTGCTTATTGAAATGAATAAATAAAATTTTTATTAAACCTATTAATGAAGGGAAAAACTTTTTTTTATTAAAAACTACAACATTAAAAAATCAGATGATTCATTTTCAGTAACCGGAAAATGGTGTGTACGCCAGGAATAAAAAATTTCAATATTTATAGTGGATAGTTATAACAAAGCTTTCATTATCATTTTTTAACATCATACTTAGTAAATTGTCTGCAATATGTGTCATATAATAGCCAGGACTCATCAAAGAGTCTAGTCAAACATGGAGTACCACACGGTTCAGTTCTGCCCTATTTTTGTTATACAGAAATGATATCAGTGCATGTATTTCGCATGACATTACAGAAATAGTATTATTTGCATATGATACTAGAATTTCTAATAATTTTGAATTATTTGAGGTTCAAGGGCTGAAGGTCTGAAGTTGATAATTGGTTTCTTTTCAATAAATTAAGTATAAATGCAGTGAAAATGCAAGCATTAAATTTTTCCTTAAGGCTAATAGTGGAGAATATAAGCATAGTCAAATTTCCTGGCATGCATTTGCATGCTAAATTAATATAGGAAGAACATGTTACAAAACTGTTAAAAAAAAAGCTTATTAGAAGCCTAAAAAAATTGCATGTCTAACAGTATGATTATGAATGCGTACCAGACATTCATACACATACATCTTAATTATGGTATACTGTGTCGAAGACATTCTGCATACACTTCAAAAAAAAAAAGCTGTCTATAGAAAATATATGAGGGTTATCGCTGGTTTAAAATGCTCTGAGTGCTGTAGGAGATCCTTCATCTCCCAAACATACTTATATGGCAATCAGTTTTTTTAAAAAATACATGCACAATAGAGATTTGCTCGAGTATAATACGAGGGCTAGTGACAATGTAATTATTAACTACAGTAGAACTGCAAGAGCTAGGGATGGACAGAAGCACTATGGAATTCAATTTAATAATGTGTTGCCCCATCAAATTAAACAGGTTGGTAATAAAGTAAGGAAATAAACTAAGAGTGTTTCTAAAAAGTAAGGCATTTTATAGTGAGACCCAGTACCTGAGCAGTAATTTTACCGAACTTAACTAATTCTAGAAAGTCACTTACTTACATGGTAATTA
This sequence comes from Pachyrhynchus sulphureomaculatus, assembly GCA_019049505.1. Taxonomy (NCBI): domain Eukaryota; kingdom Metazoa; phylum Arthropoda; class Insecta; order Coleoptera; family Curculionidae; genus Pachyrhynchus; species Pachyrhynchus sulphureomaculatus. Next base: position 21,858 of record JAHKBH010002496.1, read on the forward strand.
TTTGATGCTTGATTTTGACTATTTATATATGAATAATTTCAGTTGTTTAATGTTTGTCTTAAGGCATTGCCTTTTTAAATAACTGTAATTTAATGAGTTTCCTGTATAGACTATTATTAATTTATTTGTTATTTAACTTTTACATATTGTAACCTGTAAAAATGCTATACATGTACTTCATTAATATAGAGTTGAATTTTTACTTATATATCTGCCAAAAAAATTTAATTTTTTACCAGTAACAATTGCCTTGTTCTATTTGCTTCTTTTCTCGTTTCTCGTCTTCATTAGCTTTGCTTGAACTATTAGTCGTGGATGAAATTGTAGATTCGTTATCAGTTTCACTGTTTTGCGTTTTATCATCAGTATCACAGGGAATGCATGCTTCATTTTCAGTATCACCATTTTTACTAAAAATATATAGTGAAAAATTTATAAACCAATTACAATTTTTTTAATTTCTACCTCTGGTTGCTTTCCTCAGCCATTAATGAGTAGTGAAAAAATCACGGTATAAAAAGAAAATGTAAAAATAAATATTTAAAAGTATGTGTATATATTGTTTAACGGAGTTCTCAAATGTAAGGTTAACTCCTGGGTGTTGATATATCACAATTCGGTCGTGTTTCTAGATCGTAAATCGTGTGCAAAAGATTTTTCGTCAAGGTCTTCTGGGAAGGGGTCGATATTTCTACTGTTATTTTTAAGCTGGTTAATTACCAGTAATTAAAACTAGGTTTATCAGATGGCTAATACATTTAGCACCATTTTTTAAACTACAAGATAACTAGAAATAAGATCTGGGTCGTTAATTTGCATAAACGGCAACTTTTTATTCGTAAAGTGATTTTTATAGACTCCCAAGATTACCATTTGAACGGAAAATGAAAAAAGTGAAACTCAAGTAAATTGAATTATATTTCAGCGCCTTATTCTGCATTGACTACTTCACTTATAATACTGCCTTCGGTCCTGCTAGATAGTGCTAGATAGAACATCGAAGAACGGTTGGCGACTTGAGCCTATTCTACAAGTACTTTCATGGAAAGTGTTCGAAGGATGTGGCCCGTTTAATTCCTCCCAGAGCGGTGCATATTAGAAGTACACGTCGCGCTAATACTTCACATCCGTATGAGGTTCAGCTTGTTACTCCTCGTACAACGCTTTTCAAGCAGTCTTTTATATGGAGAACATCATACCTTTGGAATAGTTTGCCCAGGACTGTGTTTCCCATCGAGTACAATCTACAGCGATTCAAGAACAACGTGAATCGCTTTCTCCGCACACGTGTCGCTCCTGTAGCGCTTTAGGGACTTCCCTGTAGCACGTGTGCTAGACGCATAAAAAAAAAAAAAAAAAAAGTGCCACATGTCTAAAGGTGTGGAACAAATTTTATAAGACTCAATCCGCTATTATCAGCTGGTCGTTGTCGGGAATCTACACCACTTTCGGCGCTCAAAGATGGTTTTTTTAGGCTTTCCGCTTTAGGGAATGAGATACAAGACGATCGGCAAAGAATTTCGACCTGGCTCACATTTCAGACCTAGTAGCAGAAGCAGACCGGCATACTAACTGTCACATGAACAGCCGTTTCAAGTCGTTCAGAATCACGAAATAGAACAAGAGCAGGTCATAGATTATGTTTACAGTTACCGTCTAGCACTAAATTGTATAAGATTGGTAACACTACAGAGGACACTGCCTTCCAAATCACGCTTCAGTTGCAAGTCAGTGATGCCCAACTTATTAACGAAAATATTTCGAATACACTGGGCGATGATCGAGATTCAAAAATCTTAAAGAGGGTATAGTTCTCTCTGGACCTTATTAAAAGGTGGATTAATGTTTTATGGAATGGATTTAAAACAGCGAGAAAAGAGAATTCACTAACATCCTAAATTAATAGTGAGCTTATTCAAGTAATCTCTGTAAATGCTGTTAAAAGAGGTTGGCTGTATAGCAGAACTGGCTAAGCCAAAAAAAAAGATGGAAGTATCAACTGTTCTTTAAAATACAGCTGGGGCGAGCTATAGGTACTGTAGTCAACAATATTATTAAAGATAATGATTAAAAGAGGAAGTGTTCACTACATAACTTGACCTACTACTTATCTACCTTGACGTTACTTAAGAAATGGTGTCTATAATAACTCTTAACAGTAGTATATTATATACAGTAATGTAAGTAGAGCAGATCGGCAGCCGGAAATTAGAGAATTAGAACAATTTTTAAATCGCTCATTTCCTAAATGGCCAGTAGTGGGTGTCGCCCCCAAGAGTGGGAGTGGTACTATTTTTTTAGTAGTCAAGATTAGTGGATATGGATATAAAGCTTTGCCTTTCTTGCAATAAAGAACCTCGTCCTCAAAGATCGAGAACGGTGTTAATTTTTCTATAGTATTTGTGAAGATTGATTTTTTTAATACTTTTGTTATTCCCAAAAGTTAGAAGTGGTAAAGATACAGGCTTGTATCTCTGTCCCTAATTGATAAAGAAAGTTGAAATTTAGATATTTAAAGTAGTTGAGGAATTTTAAGAATTACATCAATTTTCAAGGTCATGTAACTGGCGTTATAGAAATAATGAGGGGTAAATCCCTGAGCTGTTATGACTCCTGGCTTATATATGTAAAATTTAAAATTTTATAACCCCTTTGCTATTTTAGGGGTCGAAAACCAGCCTATTTTTGTATTTATATTTCAACAGAAAAAAGTCAGACAATCTAAAAACAATAAAATGAACTAAACCTAACTTCTAAAATTAGAATAGGGGGCCAAACCGGCGTATGTAGAGCGGGTGAAAAAACCCTATATGGTTTTACTCTATGGATGAATAGGATTCGATGACAGATGAAATCGATAACTTCGATACCGGGTAACAGATTGAAATCGGATTGCAGATATTAAAAGGAATTTTGAATTGGAATAGCAAATTGATCAGAATTGAAAATAGAATCGATGAATAAAATGAGTCGATATCGCTGAACGAAAACAGCTACGACATCGCTCTACTTTATTGAGATAATTATAAAAAAGTGTAAGTCTGTTAAACCGTTGGTCAATTAGCCTTTAATATTATAACCAGCCAATCTATTACACTGCCTTTGACATTTGGACACACCCTTCATCCAAAAGAAGAAGTGAAACCTAACTTTACATTTATACATCGTCATGTGTCAAATGGGACAAATGTCACTACAAAATGCATTTTTGAACTTACTAGTGGTGGTGCTATGCAGTTTTTTTTTAGCAGTCTCTCGTGAGAAAGTGATTTTTGTTTTCTGAGGTTTTTGAATAAACACAATATGAATTAAAAGTATTCAGTTAAGTTGCATAGTTTCTGTTAACATCTAAACTGAATATAATTTGGTGCCATGAATTTATTTAAAAGACGAAAATGAGAGAAGACTCACTGGACACCCTACAATGACGGTTCCCCCCAAGGTTGCAATAACTAAAGTATATAATTTTACAAAGAGAACGTCTTACAAAAAATACAAGAACTTTTTTCTTATAGTGTTAGTTCTTTCTGTATTTGTAACCATCAGTCTTCCATTCATCAACTTTACAAACAGTGATTCAAAACATTTTGAGAAGATTGATTTTAATAACCTACATAGATTACCAGAGGTAAAATTGCGTAGTTCCAATAATGTGCTAAATCCAAGAAATAAAAAATGCTCTTATTGGAATTGTTTTGATATTTATCGTTGTGGTCATAGTAGCCATAATAGAATAGCAGTTTATGTTTACCCTTTAAAGAAATATGTAGATGAATCTGGAGTGCCAGCAACAGGAAGTATCTCAAAAGAATATTATTTGCTTTTAAAAGCAATAGTACATTCTAAATATTACACAACTAATCCTTATGAAGCCTGCATATTTATTCCATCCATTGATACCTTGAATGAAGAAAAAGTTCGACTGAATTTGACTTCTGGAGCTTTAAATCAATTACCACAGTAAGTACAACTTTTTTCTTTTTAGTTTTTATCTTTTTAGATAGCACCTGCTTTTAAGAGTAATAAGGCATACAGCACTAAAGGCCTAAACCCTAAATATATATATATATATATATATATATATATATATATATATATATATATATATATATATATATATATATATATATATATATATATATATATTCATATATTTCACCTCAAATATTATAATAGTACTTAGATGTCTGTTTATCTGTATGTTCTATAAATTAACATGAGCTTATTCATATAAGAAATAAATATAGAAAAACAAAAATGACGAGTTTTTAAATTCTGACAATTCTTTACTTCTTTCGGATGCAAATTATACAATCTAGGACCATAATAATTAATATATTTTAAGTTTAATGTGTTACATCTTTTGGGTATTATTGGGTGTTTTTTTTTTCCATAGTTTGTGTATAATAAATGTAATTAATCTAGGCTGTAAATTAGGATGAAGGTGAATGTAAGCACACACAGGTAGTACATATAGTGATTTGTTATCGAATATACATTTAATAAATGGCAATTGATTTGGGTATAGTTTATTTGTTCTAAGAATGACTTTTAATATATACTTTTATACTATACCTAATATGTAGAAACTATTGTTATAAAGCTTAAACTAGAATTTCATACCTTAAACTTGATTCCAGAATCACATTATATATTGTAATTAAAAGTTCGTAAAAAATTCTTTGTAAAATTTCTGAATTAGTTTTCTTATTTTCTTTGAGATATAATCAATTTGTATACCAGTAAAGAAATTTGTTTATTATTATGCCAAGATGTTTTACAGATGATGCATCTTTAATACAATAATTTGCTGTATATTGTATTATATGAGGGTCGATTTGCAAGTGAATGGAAAAGCAATATAGTTTGTTTTTGTGGTATTGACTGTGAGTTCATAGGTCTGTAAACAGGTGTTTATTCTTGTTAAACTGTCCCTTGATCTACTACCACTTACCTACTTCTCAGATGCTGTCTACATAGAGAGATATATTCAGTCTTAATAATTAGTTAATCCAGATTATAAACAGTGTTGGTCTTAAAACTATTTTCACAGTTTGCTGTTTAAAATACCATAGTTTAACCATTTGAAATTTATCAGCTAAGTAACTCCTAATTAATTCTAATGCTTTTCTCCTTATTCCATAGAGTTCAAGAACTTTAAGTAATTTATTGTGGAGCACGGTATCAAACCCCTGTGCATGATCTAAAAATATTGCAATATTATTTTATGCATGACCTCTAGTGTATTGTGGTTCTTGATTAAGCCATATTGGGCAGTAGATATGATATTATTATTATTCAAGTGTACCAGTCTTTTCTTAACACATTTTTCAAAAAAATGTAGCAAAATTAGCAGTAAAACATGATATTGGGCAGTAATTATTCCTGAAACTTCTTGTGCTGGCTGTATAAATGGGTGTTATTATGAAAGTTTTCATATCAGTATGCTTGAAGGCAACTTGGCTAAACCCAGGACAAAATTGTTTCAATGTTCTTTTGCTATTATGTATTAACAATATATTACACACAATTAATATAAATCTAATGACAAAAAAGGCCACTAGCAGACTTTTATTTTTTTTAAATTGTTGTTTTATTGTATCTTTTAAATTTTTTTGTAACCAAATGCTTGTATGATATTGCAAACTCTCAATTACCGACGCCAAGCAGAAATACAGATTTGGTCTAAAAGTAAAGAATCATATTATTCTTCCATTTATACTACTAAAAGTTTTGGTACATTTTAGATGCAACTGTGTGTATGTCGGGGCAGATGGTGGATTTCCTTCAACTAAACAGATGCTTCTCTGCAAGTCAGTTTGGGTTTAGAAGAAATAAAAGTACGGTCTTGGGTATTTTGGATTTTGTTTTTCATATTACTGAATCATTTCACAGACTGCAATATAACACAGTCCTTCTGTGTGATCTAAGTAAAGCCTTTGATTGTGTTAACCACAGAATCTTAATATAAAAGCTCAGTGGATACAACTTTTCTTATGAAAGCACGTCCCTTATTGAACCATACTTAAGAGACAGAACCCAAACTGTGAGGGTCTCTGGGGTGTCGTCCACAGAGAGTATGACTATTATTGGAATTCCCCAAGGCTCAGTGCTGGGTCCAATACTTTTTTTGAAGTATATTAAGGACTTGCCAGATATAAACAATGCAGCTAAGTATACACTCTTTGCTGACGATGCCACAGTGGCATTCGCTGCTGTTACAATTAAGGAATCCCTTGAAGGTTTCTTGGCGGCATGAGAAGTTGTAAACAGACTGACTTTGAATAGCGATAAAACCAAAAGGGTTGTATGACTTGACTGTGGGGGTGGCTGAGGTGATATTTTTGAGTGTATATTTGGATCCAAAGCTGCATTGGGGTGCACACATAGGCCAGGTGTGTAAAGAATTGAGCGAACATCTTTTTGTACTCCAGAATCTTGCACACTGTGTTTCTCAGCAAGTATTGCGAAATGCCTATCACTCAATATTTCACTCTCATCTTGCTTATTCCATTCTTGTCTAGACTCTTCACAGACGTATCATTTCAGGGATGATTGCACACAGTCATTTGTATAGCTCAGAATCTCCGGTTCAGCAGTATGATCAGTCCTACAAATGCCATGGAGATGTGCATTGCCTTGACACAAGGCATAAGATGAATCTAATTCCAACATATTGTAGGCTGAAGAGATGTCAAATGGGTCCTGGGTACTGGGCCTTAAAATTTTTTAATATGTTAGCAGAAAATATTAGAGATCTGCCAGTCAAAGAATTTGAAAAAAAGAGTTGAAAAAATTCTGGTAGAAAATGCTTTTTACTCTATAAACGAGTACCTTTGTTACAACTTTTAGGTTCTGAGTTTTGTTTTTGGGGAGTTTGTTCCCAGACCTGTTGTTTCTTTCGTAAGTGTAAATGGCATAGACATAGGTATTTTATGTATTAACATTTGTGTAGTATTGCTTTGATCAGTATAGTGGCTACATTTTTTATTATATTATTTTTACTACATTATTTATTGACGTGTGTAAGACATTTTTTGTGATTTTGCATGAATAAATATCTGTCTATCTACCTATCTATTGATATATCAATATTATTTGGTTCCTCTCAAATCAACTGGTTTTAAATGACACAAAGACCGAGTCCATAATATTTGAGGCAAAAACTATTGTCACTGATGTAAAAAATAAAATAAAATTCCTAGGGGTTACTCTAGAACCCAACTTTTATATACCGATCATGTAAATAATATATGTAACAAACTAAACAAAGCAATATATGCTTCAAGACGAATTAAAAATACAATAAACAAAGCAGCTGCACGTACAACTTACCACTCTCTTTTTGATTCAATATTGGGTTATGGAATCCTAGTATGGAGTTCTGCGGCAAGCACTCACCGTGAAAAAGTTTTTAGAGTGCAAAAATCTGCTATAAAATGCATTGCAAACTTAAAATAGGATGAGTCCAGTCGACCTTATTTTAGGTCACTAAAAATAATGACTCTATATGGTTTGACTATTTACCAAACACTCATATATGTCAGAAAGAATGTTGTTAGGTATTGTACATTATCGCATATTCATGCACATGGTACCAGGAGTCGAGACAATCTGCTCTTGCCCGTAACTAGATTGGCCAGAACAAACATGGAAAAGATTAAATTATTTAATGCTTTGCCTCGAGAGATGAGATTGCAACAACTCGGTCGATTTAAAAGTAGCTTAAAAAAAATTATAATCAATGCCGCTATCTATAATTTCAGTGAATTTTATACGCTGACTAGGAATAGAGAGAATTTTAAGCACTACATTTAACTATAGATATAGACCAAACCTTTTAAGTTGTGTGATATGTGTGGAGTTTCTATTTGTTTGTATCGATCCTTAACTTTTAGATGTACAGTATTTTGTGATCTACACTTTCAGTTTTTAAATATTTTGACGTGTCTGTTAATACTATGTATTCTTTATGATCAAAATTATTATTATTATTATTATTATTATAGGAAAAGAAACTAGTATATTAAATATTTGATTACTTATGAGAAAGATTCATACAAAATAAAGATTACATATATAACTAGTCTGGGATAATGGATTTTACCAATCCACCAGTTGATAATTTTATCAATATATCGATAGTTATTAATATATCAATAATTATAGATATATGATCCTCATTGATATATTGATAGTTACGATATAGCTAGTTTTCGATTTATGGATAGTTATTAATATATTAATAGTTATCGATATATCTATAACTGTCAATATATCGATAAGTGAAAATTATCTATAGGTGTATATCGATGTATAATCTTTATCTTATGGATGAATTTTTTCTCATAAGCAACCAACCATATTAATTTCAGGCTAGGTTTGGGTTTATGTATTTTATGCTTTTAAAAATATGGTCATCTGATTGATTTTTTGCATTAACGTAAAGGGTTCTGGGGCTTTTCATAACATCAAACACGAACCTCTGCTGGAAAGACTAAGCAATCAGAAAAGTATATCAGAATAATAAAGAACAATCAACAGTAATTAATAGTATCCTACATCTACATACTTTTGAATAAAGACTGCACAAGTGCTTGACCAAACCAACTTTCACATAAATGCTTGTTGGAAAGAGGAGTGAGAACGTAAAACAACATCAAATTTTCAATAGTATGCAACCCATAGGATTTCCTAAGGGTAACCCGGGAGTCAATCTATTACATATCTAAGACATTTGTTTGTGACTTAATTTGTGTGTGTATGTATACAATTTACTATTGTTCTTATATACAATCCTACATGTATTTTGTATTTTTTACCTTATCATACTATGATGTTGTAATCCATATGCTAAATAAATAAATAAAATAGTAAGCCTCAACTGATATCTTCAGCATATTGAAAATAGTCTACCAAAGATGCGCACTATCATTCCATAGCAAAAACATAAATGGAAAAAAGCAACAGACACCGTGTGAAAAACAACATTCGTGGCTCTACAACATGTGAAACTGGGGTGATATATAGTAGGGATGTAACGGATACCCTGTCTACCCGGCCAAAACTGAGTACCTGGCTGATTTGGCCTCTAGCAAGCTCTTCTGTGTTCAAAAAGCCTTTCCAACAGATAATACGTAGAATTCCAGAGTGTAGGTATATCTTATACCATTTTCTTTACTATGTTAAAATCTCTCTAGATTTGTTTTAAGTTGATTCTCAAAGGAGAAGAGTGGCTTAAATGAGTTACGATCTGCAATTTTTGGACATGATTTTTAACGTGATCTCCATTGTTTTTAGTAAATAGGTGGACTCTGTGTTGTTTATTTTGTTTTCTTCGAGCATCTGATTTAAGGTATTCTAGGTCTGATATTAAATATAAAATGTTTTTGTTCAAAGTCCTCAGTTAGCCAAGGTGCCGTCAAACTAATAAAGCTCTTGTTATTTACGTTAGATATTTACATATCTGTTGTAAAGAAAGAGGAATCAAGACCTGATATTAAATCAGCCATTCGAGTTTACCATTTTTCGTATATTTTGGGAATTTTGCTAAAAAAAAGGTCAGCTGGAAATATTATACACTTCAAGTAGAGCAAGCAGCCTCTTGAACCCCAAGAGTATTCAAAATTTTTGCATTTTTATTTTGTAACTAGAAGAATATTTTTCTGACTTATTTTTTATGATGAAAGAGTAACAAAATTATTTTCAAAATGATTTATTGTTACCTTTATCCTTTTTGTTATACATGCTTTAATACTATAACCTAATCATTTTTATACTTACCTATATTCTCTGCAAACGAAAAAGGCTGATTGTCCAAGACTGATCTCTTCAATTGTCATGTGCACAAGGATCATTTACAATCCACTGTTTGGTTGTCCTAAAATATTCTGTAATATTAACTGGTTTTAAATTCCCAGAGGTGGTTGAAGGTGCTGCTTCGCCCTTATCTTCATTGACTAAACTAGTGAGATGTTTAGATTTTAAATGTTTCCATAAAGATGAAGTACTCGTTTTTTTACTAAACTTCGCGTGATTTTTTCGCTACACAACCACATACTGCTTTTGGTTCATCTTCCTTGTCAAGTAAAAACTAATTCAGGGGGTTTGCTCATTTTTTAAAAAAGACATTCTACCGTAGAAAATATCGGAATAAGAGTTTTATTTCGCTCAAAGTTTCATCGTATTACCGCTAAATAGGGGATTTCACACAAAGCAACCAGACGCGCCGTTGCCTAAGTGTTAATTTATCGCTTCTTAACAATATTATGAAATCAGAAAAAATTACCTAACGTTGGCAGTTGGCAGGAAAATGTTAATAAAACGCAAAAGAACGAGCTTAATATAATATTGTTGGATCCTACCCTGCCGGGTACTCGGTTTTGCCGGATCCTATCTAGCCAGGTACCCGATTTTGCCTAATCTTAAAAAGTGCTGCTCGGCACATCTCTGGTATAAACGGCATAACTGCCTTAGTCAGATAGACTGAGAAGGGCACAATTTTATTACCCCCAAAGTAGTACTATACACTATATACCAACAATGAGTTAATGTAATTGTAATAATTTTTCTAAACTTTTTGCCCCTGGTACCAAAACAGCTCCCAGATTTTGTCTACTAATGATAATTTTTATTTGAAGAGTCAGAAATCATACATTATAGAATGGTTTCAGCCAATTTCCCCCGAACCCGTTTTCCATAAATACTGTCTTGCTATTTGTAAAAATTTGGCGCCCTAATTCTATTTTTAGTGTTCCGTACGGAACACTTATAAGATCACTTCGGTGTCTGTCTGTCTGTCTGTCTGTCTGTCTGTCTGTCTGTCTGTCTGTCTGTCTGTCTGTCTGTCTGTCTGTCTGTCTGTCACACACCCGATTTTCTCCGAAACTATTTGACGTAGAAAGGTGAAATTTGGTAATAATATAGGAATTGATGGCCTCATCAGAGCCATGTAGTTTTGAGAATTAAATTTTGACTTAAGGGGTTAGTTTTGGGGGGTGAAGTCGGAAGCGAAAAAAAAATTTTTTTACTAGGTCATCGAGTGTGGTGTCAAATGAAAGCTTGTGAAAATACGAGTAAAAAATATATATATAATATTATACTTGCGCGCACTTTTCTTTGTATTATTTTTAAAAATTCGCGAAAAATCGCTGTCCCGGGCCTTATCTCGAAAAGTACTTATCAAAAAATTTCGAAAAAATTCTGGAATATTCTCCACGGGGTGTAGATTGAACGAAAATTATCACGAGTGCATTACCTTTAATAATTTATATGGTATATAAAAAAAAAAAACAAAAATTTCAAGGTCATCAGATTTCAGTAAAGATTGGAAACAAACTTTGTTGAAAACTCATTTGGGGTGTGTTTTGTGAAGTCACTGATCATTTTATACCACCGTAACATAAATTTTGACTTAAGGGGTTCGTTTTGAGGGGTGAAATCGGAAGTGAAAAAAATTTTTTTTTACTAGGTCATCGAGTGTGATGTCCAATGAAAGCTTGTGAAAACACGAGTAAATATATATATATATATATATATATATATATATATATATATATATATATATATATATATATATATATATATATATATATATATACATATATATATATATATATATATATATATATATATATATATATATATATATATATATATATACATATATATATATATATATATATATATATATATATATATATATATATATATATATATATATATATACTCGTATATAATGTAATACTTGCGCACACTTTTCTTCGTCTTACTTTTAAAAAATCGCTGTCCCCTACCTTATCTCGAAAAGTACTGATCAAAAAATTTTGAAAAAAAAATTCTGGAATATTCTCCACGGGGTATAGATTGAACGAAAATTATCACGAGTGCATTACCTTTAATAATTTATTTGGTACATAAAAAAAAAAAAAAAATTTCAAGGTCACCAGTTTTCAGTAAAGATTGGAAACAACCTTTGTTGAAAACTCCTTTGAGGTGTGTTTTGTGAAGTCACTGATCATTCTATACCACCCTAACAAAATTTTTTATTTTAAAAACAATCAACGTACGGAACACTAATTGTGCAAGTTCAACTTGCACTTGACCGGTTTTTATTTCATATAAAAATTTACCAGCAAGGAAACTATTATGTTGGTCAAATCCTTAATATTCGAAGGTTTTAAATCTGTCTGCGGCTTGGAGCAATTAATTTGTTTTGCGTCATTCGAACTTTATTATTAGAATAACTAATTAAAATATGGTTTAGGTATCCAGTACAATCTGGAATTAAAAGTTTGTAAAAATTGTTATATTTTTCTGGTGGAGGTTTAGACTTTCCGGTTATATTGCGTCTTAAAAAAATGTAATTTATAGTCGTCCTCTACGAAAAAAAAAGTTAAATAACCGGTCAAGTGCAAGTTGAACTTGCGCAATTAGTGTTCCGTACGTTTATTGCTTTTAAAATAAAAAAACTTTGTTACGGAGGTATAAAATGATCAGTGACTTCAAGACTTCACAAAACACACCAAATGAGTGTTCAACAAAGATTGTTTTCCGATCTTTACTGAAAACTGATGACTTTAAAATTTTTGTTTTTTTTTTTATATACCAGATAAATTATTAAGGGTAATGCACTCGTGATAATTTTCGTTCAATCTACACCCGTGGAGAATATCCCAGAATTTTTTCAAAATTTTTTGATCAGTACTTTTCGAGATAAAGGGCGACAGCGATTATTTAAAAAATAATACAAAGAAAAGTGTGGACAAGTATTACATTATATACGAGTATATTTTTGAACTCGTGTTTTTACAAGATTTCACTCGATGACCTAGTGGAAAAAAAAAAAATTTTCACTACCGATTTCACTCCCCAAAAACCCCTAAGTCAAAATTTAACTTTTAAAACGACACGGCTCTGATGAGGCTATCAATTCCTATATTAGTACCAAATTTCAACTTTCTATATCAAATAGTTTCGGTGAAAATCGGGTGTGACAGACAGACAGATGGACCGACAGACAGACACCAAAGTGATCTTATAAGTGTTCCGTACGGAACACTAAAAAGGTGATTAATAAAGACATATATTTTATATTTCCTTTTGACCGTTGTGAATGCCCGCAAAATATATTAGGGTTGCTGATTTTTTTTACTTTCCTTGCTAAGGAAGTATTCGTGAAAAAATTACACTTTTTGCTTTTCTGCACGCTTTAGGGTTTTTAGATCACGAAAAATATAGTCACTCAATTCCGTCGGTCTGTTAGCACGATAACTCTCGAATGAAATGAGATGGGAATTTCAAAGTTGGCGCATAGATATTATTTAGTAAGGGGATGAAGTTTTTGAACGATATCACTTCAAGCCGGGGAGGAGGATGAAAGGGTGGGGGTCGATAAATTGTATAAGTTTTAATAGTAATATGGTAACTTTTCCTGATTTTTTTTGTTGAAATAATAAATGAATTTTATGCCTTAATAGTTGTAGTAAAACATATAGAGGATGAAAGGGGTGGGGAAGGAGATTAGAAGGGTTGATTTGTATGTATGGTGTTATGTCATTTTTTTAGGGTTTTTGAAGTCCAGAAATCTGAAAATTATGGTGGTTTCTCATTGCTCATTGCTTATTGCTCAGTTTTCACCTAAGAATGGGCTGAAAGGGTTGATTAATATTCTATAATTTATACGGTACTTTTAAATATTTAAAGGCTTTTTGGACTAATTTTAAGCGTATTATTTATAGTAAAATATGTAAGGATTTAAAGGGGTGGGTAGGGTGTAAAAAGGGTTGCTTCTTATATATGGTGTTATAGGTCTTTTTCAGGGTTTTTTTTACATTAATTTCAGTTTTACTGGAGGAAGAGTGTGAAAAAGGTGGAGTAGCCAGATGTAGTTTTAATAATAATGTAATTTTTTCACAGGTTTTATGGGCCGCAATACTGAACAGATTTTAAGCATAATTATTTATTTACTAGGAATAATTATGCAACGTGAAGAGTGATTTCGTATTTATTGTATTATGCGTCTTTTTCGGGGTTCTTTGAGTCAAGGGTTGAAAAGTTACATTATTTTTCGTTATTTTTAATATTAACGGGGGAAGTTTTAAATATTATTAGGAGAATTTTTTCTGGTTTTAGGTTGGAATATTTTATAAAATTTTTAGCTAATTTCTATGGTAAAAAAGGAATGGGGGGGGGGGGGGTTAGAAGGATGGTTTACGTATATATCAAACTATACTTCTATTTCAGTGTTTTTTTTTTATTATTATTTCTAATTTTAACAGAAATATGTATGTAGAAACGATTGAGATCTGGTTACAGAGGGGCCTAAAAATGTTAAGTTGATTATAGAACAAGTTTTAGAAATACGAATAGTTAACTTGCCGAAACTTACTTACCTTTGACACAGTAGGTAAAATATTGTTTTTACTTCCCTTGCTAAAGGGAAGTATTGTATTCATAAAAAATACTATTTTCCCATTTCCGTCGGTGAGTCGATCTGACTGTCGGTTTGTCGGTCTGTCGATACTCAAACAAAATGATAACATAATACCTGAAATAGAAATGAAACCCATAGTTTTTTGAGCGATATCGTTTTAGGGTCAGGGGGTGGGTGTCGATATGTTGTATGGTCTTAATTGTTTAATTGTATTATGAAAATTTACTTTTTCTTCGCTTAAGAAAGTGTTGGGTAAATCACTTTCCCAATTTTTTTGTATCCATCTATGATCTTTTTCTTTATTAGTGTCTGTCTGTCCGTCTGTCACACCAGATTTTCTCTGAAACTATTTGACATAGAAAGTTGGAATTTTGCACTAATGCAAAAAAAATCGAGTGAAAAAAAATTTTCACCAGGTCATCAAGTAGTTTGTCAAATCAAAAAAAGCTTATAAAAACACGAGTTCAAAAATACATATAATGTAATATTTGTGCACACTTTTCTTTGTATCGTTTTTTTTTAAATTGCGAAAATCACTGTCCCTCCCCTTATCTCGAAAAGTACTGATCAAAAAATTCTGAAAAAATTCTGGAATATTCTCCACAGGGTATAGATTGAACGAAAATTATCACGAGTACCTTATCTTTAATAATTTATTTGGTATATTAAAAAAAACAAAAATTTCAAGGTCGTTAGTTTTCAGTCAAGGTCGGAAATACGCTTTGTTGAAAATTCATTTAGGGTGTGTTCTGTGAAGTCATTGGTCATTTTATACCTCTGTAACAAAATTTTTTATTTCAAAAGCAATTAATGTACGGAACACTAATTGCGCAAGTCCGACTTGCACTTGGCCGGTTATTTTGTCTAATTTAATTCTTGATGTAAAAATATTCAATAAAATAATTAAATACGCCATGAAATTTTTTATGAGATTTTATTTCACGTTGACAAAAATCTCAATTGCCTAGTGAGAATAATTCATCAGTGAACATGTATGTCACTTTTGTTATGAAATAAGAATCTTTGATATTAATTTCTGATGATATTTTCTCTCCTTGTAGAAATAGCCTAATAATTAAAATAATACCTGTTACTAGTTTACGTACAAGATTTTCTAATATATTTTTCACAGTCGCTTATTCAGAAAACAGAAAAAAAAAAAACTGTCATGTGCAAGTTCGACTTGTGCAAATAGTGTTCCGTACCGTGATTGCTTTTAAAATAAAATAAAGTCCTCACCTAGGCTAAGTTAATTAGTGGGGAGAGGGTCTGTGGGGATGGGGTGGTGCCTGACATTTTAAGATCCGATATGTATTTTCAGGTTTTTTGTTAGTCAATAATTTATAATAGTTATAGCATCTTGGCTACCTAAGTGCCAATAAGTCAATCTACTAAGTTGGGAATGTGGAATCTTTGGCACAATGACACACTCACTATATATCACCACTATTTTTGCACTCGACGCGCGTTTCGCTAACCATGTTAGCTTCATCAGGAGCGGTGATTGACTATCTAGCTCAATCTAGAATCTAGCAATAAAAGTGTAAAACAAATATTTATTACCTAAATATTTCTTTAATTATATACAAATAAAATAAAATTATATCTCGGTACAGGAGCGACTCGCCGCTCTGTTACAGTAATGTAGTTAAAAGTATATTACAAAAACCTCCACCATACGTTAAGCAACATAGTTTTCAGTATTTTTTTTTATACCTGATAAATTATTAAACGTAATACACTCGTGATAATTTCCGGTCAATCTACATTTTATGAATCTACATTTTATGGAGAACATTCCAGAATTTTTTGCTCAGTACTTTTCGAGAGAAGATGAGATATCGATTTTTTACAATTTTTTAAAAAATAATACAAAGAAAAGTGTGCGCAAGTGTATTATATCACGGATATTTTTGAACTCGTGTTTTCACAAACTTTCATTTGGTCGATGACCTGGTAAAGATTTTTTTTCACTTCCTTTTTCACCCTCCACCCACCCTTAAATCAACATTTAACTTTTAAAACTACACGGCTGTGAGTGGGCCATCAATTCTTATTTTTGTGCCAAATTTTAACTTTCTATGTCAAATAGTTTCGGAGAAACATCGGGTGTGATAGACGGACCCCGAAATGAACCCATAAGTGATCCGTACGGAACGCTAAAAATATACAGAACAGAGAGTTTGCAACGCGTATTTTCAACATTTCTTTATTTTTATCGTTATTAAAACCATGAGCAATATAATCGCGAAGAAATTGCAACTCTTAAAATAAGCACTTGCTTAGTGTGTTTATGGTCATAAATTTTTGTATGCATTTATCGGATTACACCGAATTAAGAACTTTTAAATAACGACCTACACATCTGCCATTTAAGATGACAAAAATTATGGAACTAATACAATTGAAGTATTTACTTTCACAGTATGTGGCAGCATCGCATAAAAAAAAATGAAGGAAGTTAAGTTAGGTCTGGTACATCTTCCATAAATTTAAGGACTTTTGTTAATTTACCACATGACCAGCCGATGTTTGTGGAACGGGAATGGTTAGCATCCCGATTATCAGTATTTGATAGGTCACCACAAAACGGTTCAAAATTAAAGTTGTATCTATCTATTAATATACGAATGTGGCATGATAAAATATAAAGTGAAATTAGTACATTTTGCACTAAACTCTCTATAGACATTTTAATCTGATTTTATATAGTAGTAACACGTCTCCTTCAAGAGCGATACAATCAGTCCAATGCTTTTCTAACATTTTTATATCTTTTTTGTAGAAGCATTTGTCTTTGTCTTCAAAATAGGGCTCAGTTTCGGCGGTAATTTCTTCACTGGGGCCAAATTTCTTTCCCGCGAGTATTTTTTGA
>JAHKBH010002497.1:0-5000 GCA_019049505.1 Pachyrhynchus sulphureomaculatus
AGTCATGGAGTGTAAATGTACTCCTAAGTTAATACCCATCAAGTTAAATGCCGATGTTAGAAGAGTCAAATAATTTTTATTATTTTAAACAACTTCCTATTGCCTGCAGTATTATTATCATTCGTAAGGAACGGTATCTAAGTAGACACAACAGCCATAAATAAAACATTTTTTACAGACGTGCGTTATATTTAATAAATCGGTCAAGTGAAAGTTGGACTTGCGCAATTAGTGTTCCGTACGTTGATTGCTTTAAAAATAAAATTTTTTGTTACGGAGGTATAAAAGGATCAACGACTTCACAAAAAACACACCCCACATGAGTTTTCAACAAAGTATTTTTCCGATTTTTACTGAAAAGTGATGACTTTGAAATTTTGTTTTTTTTATATACCTGATAAATTATTAAAGGTAATGCAGTCGTGATAATTTTCCTTCAATCTGCACCCCGTAAAGAATATTCCAGAATTTTTTCAAAATTTTTTGACCAGTACTTTTCGAGAAAAGGGGGGGGGGACTGAGATTTTTCGCAATTTTTTGAAAATAATACAAAGAAAAGTGTGCTCAAGTATTACATTATATATATTTTTAAACTCGTGTTTTACAAACTTTCATTTCACACACCACTCGATGACCTGCTAAAAAAAATTTTTTTTCGTTCCCTTTTTCACCCCCAAAACTAACCCCTTAAGTCAAAATTTTACTACACGGCTCTGATGAAGTCTTCAATTCCTATATTAGTGTCAAATCTTAACTCTCTGCGTCAAATAGTTTTGGAGAAAATCAGGTTTGACAGGCAGACGGACAGACAGACACCGAAGTGATCCGTACGGAACACTAAAAATTGCCGTTTCGTTGAGATTCATAGTTTGGAAAGTATTTGTTGCCAAAAACAGTCTTATTTATTAAAATTTTGAAAATTTCTGTAAGGGAAATTGTCTTCCTATCTATATTTCCGTCACACAACTTTACCAGTCAGTTATTAAAGAGCCGTAAAAAAACCATTCTCCGACAGTTTTTCATTTCTTCACATTTTAGGGCCCCAAGATCACAAATAAGTTGATCTCTCGGTGTATGTTTTTTTCTGTTGGCACAATACCCCTCGAAATTTGGCATATATATATATATATATATATATATATATATATATATATATATATATATATATATATATATATATATATATATATATACACTAATTGAGAGAAGGATGCAACTTACGTTTTTTGATCGATATTATTCTAAGGGATGGTGTTGAAAGGGGTGGGCTTGTGCAAATTTCCAATAAGAATATGATGAAAATGTTAGGGACTAAAGGGACGAGGGAGGGAGTTAAAGGAGTAACTTTGGATATATATCTTATTATATGTCAATGTCAGGGTTATTGACATAGAGGAATTTAAAAATTGTGTTACTACTTTTCCTGCTAAAGAAAAGTACTGTATTCATGATCACGAAAAATATAGTCACTCATTTCCGTCGGTCTGTCTGCCTGTCGGTCCGTTGATCTGTCGGTCTGCCGATCTGTCGGTATGTTAGCACAATAACTATCGAACTAACTGAGACATCAATCTCAAAATTGATACATAGGAGTGAGCATGGATAAATCTTTTACGGTTATGTCTAAATATTTACAGTCAAAGATAAATGGGATGCAAGGGGCGGAGATTAGAGGAGTTGACTCGTACACCTATCCTATTATATATCCTTTTCAGTAATTTTCGTAAGTTGAGAAATCCCAAAATTATGTTGAAATTTCCTTGGTTTTAATTTTAGCCCACGAAGGGTCTGAAAGGGGGTAGGGTTTGTATAATATTGTATAATTTAAACAATATTTTGAAATATTTGTATGTTTTTTGGACAAATTTATGAATAAGTTAAAAAGGGGCTGGGGTAGTGGGGGCAAGGGGTTACTTCCTGGATATGATGTTATAGGCCCTGTTTAGGATTTCTGAGGTCGAGAAATCTAAAAATTCAGTTGTATTTACATAGGAATCGTATATATCATAATATATTTCTATTTCAGTGTGTTTTTTAGTTATTTCCAATTTTATAAGGAATAGTTTTTACAGAGGTTGAAGATCTGGTTACAGAGTAGCCTAAAAAGTATTTTTACTTCCCAAACTAAAGCAGAATATTAGTGAAAAAATTACCTTCCGCCACTTTTTCCTTTTGTTTACGTTTAAGGATTTTTAGATTTCGAAAAACATATTTTCCCATTTTCGTCGTTGTGTCTACCTGACTATCGACCTGTCAGTCTATTCGCACCATGATTCTCAAACAACGATATATTGTAATACTTGAACTGGAACTAAAACCTACAGTTTTTGATCAATGTCATTTTAGGCGAAAGGTATGAAAGGGGTGGTGATCGCTATGTAGTATGGTTTTAATTGTATTATGGTAATTTACTTTCCCTTTACTTGAGTAAGTCAAAGTCGTTACTTTTTTAGAACTGCATTTTTGCAAGGAAAATATTCTTTAGATCATGTTGTCGATTTTGTTTCTTTATTTTCACGTAATTGAACAAGTAAGTAGTTTAAGATTAATGGGGTTGCTTCGAATAGATTGAATTGTACCTCGATTTTTTGGTACTTGGAATTGACGAATTTGAAAACTGTGCTATTTTTTTCAATATTTTCAATTAGTCAAACATACACAGGATTAATAAAGTAGGGAACATAGAGGATTCTCTTCGTATGTACAATATTATGCAGTCTTTTCAGAGTTCCTGTAGTGAGGGATTCTAAAATTGAGTTGTTCGATTATTTCCATTTGGTCAAACACGTAAGGAGTAAATGCGATAGGGGAGGAGGTTAGAAATGTTACTTCGGATATATCGTATTTACAAGTTCTTGAGGTAGAGGAATCTAAAAATTGAATCACCATTTATTATTTTTAATCGGTCAGATTTCAAGGGTGCTAAATGGTAGATCTTGCCTCTGACTTAGAATTTCTCTCTAGAAACGTCTTTTTTAGGACTTTTTCGGTCAAGGAATAAGAAAATTGTGTTATTTTTTTATATTATCAATTTTTAAAGAGATGATGTGTTGAGGGAAATGTCGAATTTCGGTAGTAAATACTTCTGAAACTCTTGGCATTCTCAACTTTCTTTCATATTTTGGAACTGCTTGTGACACGAAAAGAAGAAAAATAACTTAACAAATATAGTGTACTGGTATAAATGTTTATGATTTCTTCTAATTATCAATGATTTGTGGCAAATTTACTCTTCTGCTATTTTTTTTTTTTACAGCCATAAGAACATCACTTCATGTTTAGTCATATGTTACAAATATTAAAGACTAACAGCATCTTGTTTTAATATTCTGTGTCTAAGAGTTGTAGATCTACGATGATGAATATTCTGGCAAATAAATACTTTACAGTATTTGCCCACTTTGAGAGTTAGATCACGAATACAATGGAATATTTCAGTCGTAGTAAATTGGCAACCGAATGTAGAATTGAAAATCGCACAAGCTTTCTTTATAACCCTTTTCAAAATTTTAACAATTAATTAACTGTTAATTGAAATCTCACGGTTACCTTTCCAGGAGATAGTTTTTATCTTTACCCAAACAAAGACTAATGACAGTTATAATTTTTCTCCATAATTAAAATTCTCAAATTTTGCATTCTGCAGGTAGTATTTTGATTTCCATTAATTTTTTTACTGAGAAACATTTGTCTTGGCGTTTTGTGTTATTACCTTGCCATTTCTTGCTATTTTCTGATTTGTAAAATTGGTAATAAATGTGTTAACATAATAAAGAAAAATACAACTACCCTGCTGAAGAGAAATTAAAGTATAATCTAACAAAATTAAACACTAATATGTTTCACAATTTCCGCTTTATTATTTTTCTTCTGTTACAATTGTTTCAACACACAATATCTTCATCAGACGGAAGATATTTTAAAGTCAGTTTAGAAGATCTTCAAAACTGAGTTTAAAATATCTTCCGCCTGATGATGAGATACTGTGTGTTAAAACAATTGTAAAGGAGGAAAAATAATCAAGTGGAAATTGTGAAACATATTAATGCTTAATTTTGTTAATTTACAATGAATTTCCATCAAGCGACGGCTAACTCAGTAAATGAAAAAAGTATAATCATTTAACAATAATAATAACTAACTGAAAATACAACGCGAGGGCCAAAATACGAGTACACATATTTAACGATTAAACACACAAGTTAGAACCTTTGTAAATTGGAAAATACTAATAAAACTAAATATTTCAAAAATAAATAAAAGAAAACAAAAAACATAACGCAGTATATGAATAAATATATCATCCTCCCCTCGATTAAATTTTGTCCGACAATAGGCAAGAGCCACCTTGCTTTCCGCCCCTAAATCTACGACTGATATACGTTTGTATATTTAAGATAGATTTTAGTATTACATGAAAAATTAGCTTTATACTTACTTCTCAGTCACAAAAATTGAAGATTTAAAATAAGCAAACATGTAAAGGTTAAACGCTGATATCTACTTTAAGACTTAAATATTGGTAGTTTGGAGTATTTATATTACAAAAAATGGGTCAAAAATAATTACTTAAGCTGATATAATTATTAAAACAATTTTATGGTTTTTTCTTTTTTCAACGTAACTTCTTTTTAATTAGAGGCTCTATGCTAATTACCAGTAAATTAAGTAATAAACGAAATATTAATCATCTGACTAAAATACCCTCGCCTTATCTTTGAAATAATTAAATGTCGGAGTTTTATTTCTTTGTTTTATCAATTTTAATTTCTTTCTGATAAAATTAACAATATTTTATTCGTCGTATAAATTTATTACAAAAATATTTTGGTAATTTTTTTAAAACTTAATTTTCTAAAATCAATTCTGGGGCTGCATAAATATATTTAGTAATTTAAAGTCTGATAGTAATCACTATGGTATGAGTCAATATATAGTATCATTTCTTGTGCTTTAATGAACATTATTTTAATAACGACCCAGAAGTAATTTTGTATAAT
>JAHKBH010002497.1:10000-25000 GCA_019049505.1 Pachyrhynchus sulphureomaculatus
TGTATTTATAAATCAATAAATCCACATTATTACTCTGGATTGCATTGTTATGGGTTCTTCTTGCCCAGAGATCAGTTTTGATTGGCTCATCATCATAAGATGATGTCAAACTATATATATATATATATATATATATATATATATATATATATATATATATATATATATATATATATATATATATATATATATATATTTCTAATAACCATACAGCTTTCTTCTCAGATAACATTGATACCAGTTTTAATTTATTCATCTTTATGACATGTGATTATTATTTAGTAATAAAAAATATAACTAGGATAAAACGAAAACTTTTGATACGAAATAAACTGAAAAAAACTATTAAAACTTTTCTAAAGTAATTTTGTCTAGCTGAATAACTTTATTTTAAATTTCTGATCTAGATGTTGAAAACTGGGAAATCTTTTTAAAGATTCTTTTCCCTGTTGTTAATCCATCTTTCGTCGTTTACTTCACAGTAAACATAAAATGATTTAAATAAATTGAATAGAATTTTGATTAAGTATATATATAGTATATATAAAAATAATTTAAATAAATATATTTTTTTATAAAATATTACATACAGTGAAAATTAGATTTCGAAAGCTAACCTAGCCAGTCACCGCTAGCGGGGAGTTTTGTTGGTTAATACTATTTTGAAATAGGGTTCCTAAAACGTTGCTATTCTCGCGAGTGTGTGGCGAGATACCGAACATTGTCGTTGTCACCTAGGCAAGCCGTTTCTGCTTATTTTTCAAGTACATGAAACATAAATTAAATTATTGGCTTTCTTGTAAACTTTGAGAATCAATTATAGTTTTTCCTATTAGAAGCTTATAACAATTTAATTTTGGCAAGCAAAAATTAAAATACAAACTGAATATTCACTTATCTTATTGCAGTTTAAATCTATTTTTATGGAAACAAATATCACTTCTAAATTGACCCAATTTAACTCATTAAAACATTCTATAGAGTATTTAGTCATTTAACATTTTGATGTAATTCACAGGAAAATTCAAATATTTAAATTTCTAAAATTCTAAAACTCCGTCTTGCTATAAAATGGGCAACGGACAAAAATTTTTAGAGGTTATGATTACTTTATTTTTACACAAGAAACAGTACCTCGTTTGAGTCATTCTTGCAATAAATTATTTCGAAACTTAATGTTAAAGTCAAAATGATTTAATTAAGTTTCCAAAAACTTGTTCCAGTTTTTATAAATTGTCAAAAATTTCAAACTGTTACATCGTGGTACAAAAATAAAATTACTAGGAAGGAATTTATTTTCATGAACAGAAAGTAACAATCAAAATGTAAAGATGTGTTTTTAATTAAAGTATTATTTCATTTGCCGCTTTAATTGTCTTTGGAGCACTTAAGCCACTCTCTCACTGTAGGATATAAAATAGGTAGCAAAACTTTTTTATACTGTCAATTTGGACTATTCCCTTTCCTTATCTAAACAAGTTTTTCTCCAGTAGTAAGTGACTATGAGTACTTTCAGTTGAGGAGTTATTTTACAGGATCTTCTATAGGATGTTAATATAACACAATATACCAGAACAAATACACCATAACTATATATATCGTTTACGTTCTTACACCTATCACTTTCCTACTTTACTACAAAGAGGAATAATTTATATTCGTATATTTTTTTGGTAACTGAAATACCTGACTCTAACCGTCTTTCTTTGATATTGTTCTTAATTTTATTTTCTTGTGGAGGCACAGCAATTCACATTGATTTTGAATCACTGCATGGTAAGATCGGAAGAAAATGCAGCCCTAGGTGGATGAATTTTCTTCCGATCTTACCATGCAGAAGAAATGTTCTTGAAGAAGGTGGTACAAGAAATGATAATATGGACCCCATAAGAATGTGTTCTAATAGCGTGACATGTATTCCTAGCATGGACAGTTCTGGAAGGAAGCAAGCGGGATGCATTAATCGTTCACAAATCGGGAAAAATATATAGAAACGACTCAACTCACCAAATCTAGCCTTAAAATTTGAGATTTCTTGTAGGTTTTGGGTTCCCAATCGGATCAGTAGTTTTCATCTGGATAGAATATAATAAATGCCACAGATATGGAAAGAATATTCATGCTAGTGGAATAAAATATCCTGATATAACTATGACGGGTTCTACAACATTAACTTTTTTAGAAAGAACACTGGATTTTTGTAGTTTAAATTCTACTTGGCTGTTACACTAATACCGAATTTCTTCAACTTTGATAGATCTGCCAGAAGAGAACGGTAATTAAAGAACAAGAGTGCTGTCATGAATAAAACTGTAGACTAAATGTTTGGAGTTTTCCTGCGGATGGTTAATGTAAAGACAAATGAGAGTAAAAGACACTATAAAAACACCTTCGTTTACAGTGACGACGTAGAAAAGAATTTCGTCAATGGCCCCTTAGAAACATCAATCTTTAAGGAAACTAGAGGTATAGACAAAAAATTTGCAGGCATGCCATAACTGGTTGGCTAATAATTCAACAATATGACCTTAGATATATCAAGCTCAGCTACTCCAGACTCTCTAGAAAAAAAATCTCTAAGAAAAGTAGAGAGAGACAAAAAAATTTTCAAGTACATCGTAAGAGTAAAGCTTAGCCAACAATCTGTCAAGTCACACACGACCATTCGAAACCCATTTGTTGATCTTACGATTAATGTAAGTAGTTACTTTTCAGACATGTTTTTAATGAGGTATGTATATAAGCTTGTTTCTAGTAGCAGGAATTCTGGAGAAATCGTAAATCAAAATGTATGTGTTTTAACTATTAAATTTCCACAACAGAAGAATCATTTGGAGTTGTATATCTTAATCTAATTGTTTTAGGTGTATCATTAGCTTTTATATAAAAGGTTAATTCACCTGTTGTATCAAAATTCACTACCTAAAATTTACAGCTAACGTCCTATTTTGATATTACTATTAATAATACACCAATTGGGTTAACCCAACACTATTTTTGGATTTAGTTTCTGTTCCCATGATAAACAGAAGTTTCCAGCAAATGTATACATTACATACATTACAACCGATTTTGTACATACATACATTTGTTTTAAAATATTTGCATATTTCGTATAACATAATTATGGTCGGAAATGCATTTTTTTACTTTCTTTTAATAAAAAACTTGCAAATGATGTAGCTGAAAATGTTTTGAAAAACTAGAAGTTATTATAGCCATCATTTTTATTCATTTTTATTTCAATCTCGTTGCAAGGAATATATTTCCTTTCTATCATATGCTATCCATAGCAACTTGTACAGGGTCCCTCTAAGGGGGCAAGCTAAGTGTAAATTGAAATTGAAACCTTTTCTTTGCACAAATGATTCTTAATATATTTTAATCTTGAATGTTTTTTTTTTGTTAATTTCAGTGGTGGTCTATAAAGAAATAGTATTAAATTACAATATTGTATTGGAAATAAATGTGTGGATTAATAGGTCTAGTAAATTTCTACGAAACTATGGGAAATTTTATTAAGTGGCATGACTCTTGGTAAGTGTGTTTCTAGTAGCGGTTCTGCTAAACTTTTCAAACAAATGCTATGCCTAGTTGTTTGTTAGCAGTTACAGTAAGGGATCGGTGTTACACGCTTCATAGAAATGAATAAATGAATGAAAATCGTGCAGGGATAAAACATTTTTATTTAAAAAGTAGATTGCAGCCTAGATAGAAACTGAAATGAAAGAAGTTCATGCGGACTTACCATGGGATAAAAGAATGTAAACGTGGCCATATGAACACTGCAGGTGTTGCATGTTTAGGACGCCTGATTGAGGTTTCTTCTGAAGAAATGATCGATAAAATTCATAGCGATAGAAGATCGTCGCAGTAAGTTTCGTAAGATTGCTGAGATGGTGGGCATCTCGTTTGAACAAATACAGAATATCGTGCATGAAGTTCTGAAAATGAAAAGGCTGAGTGTGGTTGCAGCGTTTGGACTCCAGACCAAAAACGCACGGAAAGGACATTTCAAAACTGTGTTTGAAAAATCGCAGCGTAATTCGAAGAACTTCTGTCTTTTTTTGTGATTGCAAATGAGACGTGGATTCACTATTATACACTGGAGACAAAACCAGAGTCGGTGGGTTGGTCAAGGGGGAAAGCGTACCGAAAAATAGGAAAAACAGTTATCATCGAGAAATGTAATAGTTTTTTTTTTTGAGATTCACAGGGTATCACTAGTTGTTAAAGGGTAAAACAATAACTCGCTCTTATTCCGCAACGTTACTGGATGGTTTGCACAATGAATTGTAGCAGAAGCGACTAAGATTAGCGTACAGAAAAGTGTTCGTGCACCAGGACAAAGCGCCTGCTCACGCATCAGCCATTGCAATGGCAAAAGTACACGAACTGGGCTTCGAAATAATTCTTCACCCACCCTATTCTCCAGATTTAGTTCTAAGTCACTTTTTTGTTTTCTAACCTCTAAAATGGGCTTGAAAGAAGAAATTTTTGTTTAATGAAGAGCTTATCTATTCTGTAAATGATTATTAAGCACAGTTTGAAACATTTTATTTTTGTGAGGTAGTAAAAATAAAATTTGGAATCTCGCTGGATCAAATGTATTGCGTTCAATGAAGATTATGTTGAGAAATAAATTTTTGTTTCTACAAAAAACTATTATTTACATTGTTTTTTACAAGACTTTTCAAACCACCTTCATATTAACTAATTAAATGCTAGAGCATACATAAAAAGACCTGTCAAAATGTATTACATGTCCAACTTGGCTTTGTAAACTATGGTAACATGTCCAACTTGGCTTTGTAAACTATGATAGATGAAAAGTGCCTTTATAATCAAACATACTTCTATCAAGGGGTTCCCGTGGTATCAGTGTTACATCAGCATATTATTCTGAGGTTACTGCTGCGATTTTAACACATTACTCAAACATAAAGAATGCATATTTTATAGTAACTTGAAATGATGGTTTCTTTGAAATAATTGCATTATTAATGTATATTAATGGCGGTCCAAATTTGTGTACGTATTTAAAAGAAATTAAAATAAAATTACATATTCCTTTCAAAAGTTAAGTAGAATATTTTTTTATAACTATTTTAATAGACGATCCGCCAGTGCCATTTGTTTTAGTAAAATTAAAGTCGTAATAACTGTTTGAATTGTAACTTGTCAACTTTTAATGCAATCAAGAATTATTGAAGTCCGCCGAATCCACGAATAGCATTTTTAGCTATGCTGACAAGTTTTTAATAAACAATTTATTGCCGCTGTTGTAATTAAATTGAAAAACACATTTTTCTTTTGCTTTTGTAAAATACGATTCATCCATAACAACGACTGTTATTGTTTTGTTTCAGTTATATTATTTTTGGCATATAAATTGGCCTAAATTTACGTATATCATATTTATCAAGTTGTGTAAACGTACATGTTATTTGTATAACACATGGATAAATATTTCGTACTATTTGAGAAATACAATAAACACATTAGGTATCATCACATTTTATTGCCATAGTGACCATTTTATTTTTTTACAAATTTCGTGTGGGATATAACCACATCTTCACTAAACAACGTTGAAACAAAAAGAGAATATTTTTATCTCCCTTCCTTATTTTGCACAATAACTTCATAAAAATAAATATTGGTGTTTCTAAAATTAAGACTTCTGTAAAAATAAAGAATTATATACTAGGTGCACTATTTAAAAAAAATGTATATAAAATTTGTGTTACAAGGAACGGAAGGTTTCAGTTAAGTTAGAGATCTTTGTTCCTAGGATTAGATCGTACTTAGAGTAACTTTCTTAGACTCTTCTCAATAGAATAATAAAGAACAGACATCCTTCAAAAAACGACATCTGATTAGATGCTACTTGCAGAATGCTGGAGGCATATCTTCAAAGCTAAATATCCTGCGCAGAAATGCTTGCCTTAGTAGCTATGATGTGATTTTTATTGTTGAAACATTGCTTGGATGTGGTCACTCATCGGACGAGGTTAGTATTCCTGGCTTTGATGTTTATCGTACTGACAGAAATGTGAATACAAGCTCGAAAACTAGAGGTGGTGGAGTACTAGTGGCGGTAAGGAGCCAGTTCAGATCAAACCTTTTAAAGAACTCTAAGGCATCCATAGAACATATCTTCTGCTCTTTTTCTTGTGGGCATAAAAAATTGGTTGTTGGAGCAGTATATATTCCACCAAAATCATCGTTTGATATCTATAGTGATCACTGCTTGGCTGTATCTGAATTATTGGCATCGAGGCCCGACCACTGTCTTCTTCTCTTTGGAGATTACAACTTGCCGGATGCCACTTGGGATAGTAGTGAAAATGGTGTTAGTGCGGTGTGCCCATCGACTTCGGCAGCAAATATTGTGAGTAACTGTTTTGGTTTCTTTAATCTGTTTCAAACCATATATATTCCAAACAACAATAACGTGTTTCTAGATTTGTGTTTTTCTCATTGCCACGATGTAAATGTTTATGCCACTTTGGATCCACTGCTGGATAATAATAATCACCATATTGCTTATACCTGTGATGTACCTCT
This sequence comes from Pachyrhynchus sulphureomaculatus, assembly GCA_019049505.1. Classification (NCBI taxonomy): domain Eukaryota; kingdom Metazoa; phylum Arthropoda; class Insecta; order Coleoptera; family Curculionidae; genus Pachyrhynchus; species Pachyrhynchus sulphureomaculatus. Next base: position 16,571 of record JAHKBH010002497.1, read on the forward strand.
TCGCACTGTGAACGATGCTCTAAGATTTGATATTGAATACTTTGATTTTAGGACTGTTAATTTTTGTCTATGAAAAAATTTTTTGCCTCAATTGATTGGAATACTCTTCTCGATAATAAATATATAAATGCGGCAAATAATCAATTTTATAATGTTTTATATCAAGGTATGTTGATGTTTGTGCCTATCAAGGTGTGTTTAAAAGTTCGAATTTTCCAGTATGGTTTTCTTCTCGTCTAAAACACCTTATTGTTAAAAAAAAATAGCCCATTGGCATTACAAATAGACTATGCTATTTGCCGATTATGAGTTATTCTCACAACTCAGGGAAGAGTGTAAAACTCTTGAGCGCTCATGTTATCAGGATTACATAAATAGAATAGAATTCAATCTCAACAGAAGTCCGTCAGAATTTTGGAAACATGTAAATAACTGCAAAAGATCGAATGGGTATCCTAACTCCATGCATTTAGGGGGTAGGACGAGCAGTAGTGGTGATCTTACGGTCAATTTGTTTGCTGAATATTTCTCGAGTGTGTATGAGAATGCCCTTTTGGGAATATCGGACTACTACTCGAGCCTTACTGAATTGACAACATTAAATAACGTGATTATTAGTTTGATTGATGTTTTTAATGAACTGATGTCGCTCAGGCCTAAAACCTCAAGTGGGCCTGATGGTGTCCCACCTCTCTCTGTGTGCACCTTAAGCAGACCACTTCACTTCCTGTTCAATCTTTCATTGGATTTGGAAGTATTTCCTGATTATTGGAAAACTTCCTATATAACACCAATTTGTAAATCTGGTGATCGTAGCGATGTGACTAATTATAGGGGTATGTGCATACAGTCGACCATACCAAAGCTTTTGGACTCGCTGGTCACTTCTTGTCTTTCTTGGCACTGTAGGCGGGTGATCATGGGTGAACAGTGTGGCTTTCAGCGTTCTCGTTCCTGTGTATCTAATCTTCTGACATATGAGGATTACCTGTTGGGCGCATTTGAGAGGGGATGTCAAATTGATACCATATATACTGACTTCTCCAAGGCGTTCGACATAGTTTACCATCAGTTATTGTTGAGCAAACTTGGGTCGCTTGGGCTCGGCATTCACATTCTTCGTTGGCTGGAGAGTTTTTTAATGGGCAAACTGTAAGAATAAATAATTATATCTCTAACCTAAGTATAGTGCCCTCGGGCGTTCCCCAGGGCTCTCATTGCGGCCCCCTATTATTTCTCTTATTTGTAAATGACTTGAGGGATTTCCTGACCAATACTTCTTTTCTTAAGTTTGCCGATGATCTGAAATTATTCAAAATTATTTCTAGTCCTGTGGACAGTCTTGTTTTGCAAGCGGATGTTGACATATTTTTCCATTGAGAAACTTTAAACGGCTTAAGTCTGAATACTGATAAATGCTCCTGTATATCATTTTCCAGATTAAAAAGTCCTATGCAGTTCGACTATACTATAAATACAACCATTTTAAAACGGGTACATAAGATTAGGGATCTTGGTGTGATGTTTGATTGTTCTTTATCTTTCATCGGCCATCAAATAAGTGTGGTGTAGCGAACAGGTAGGTGTTTGGGTTTTATTGATAGATTTAGTGCCGATTTTTCTTGTAATGTGTTTAAATTATTATATTGCTCGTACGTTCCACCGATTTTGGAGTATGCAAGCCCGGTGTGGTCTCCTTTTTATAATGTCCATATTAATCAGCTGGAGAGTATCCAAAAAAATTCTTACGTATCTGTTCTTTTAAACTGACAATTCCTTTAACTGAGGGACATACCAACTATGATCTGGTACAAAGATTTTTAAACATGTGCAGTCTTCAGGTCAGACGAATGCAAGCTGATCTACATTTTTTATTTAAGCTATTAAAGGGGTATATTGACTGTGATTACTTACTTAGTAAATTATCTTTTCATACCGTACATCGTACCCGCGCCAGGTCGTTATTTTACCCAGCTAATGTCATCAGAAACTGCTTGCATAGTCCAATCTTTAGAATGCAGCGTAATTTTGATAAATATAATTTGCCAATTGATGGCCCACTACACCGATTCAAAAATATGGTCAAGCAACTGACCTTGCTATAGAGTTTCTTTAATTTTCGGGTAGTTTCCCATTGGTATTATATGTCAAGTACTGTTTACCATTAAAGGGATTAATTTAAATTGTAATACACTGCATTCTGACCTATTAGTTTTAGTTTTAGATTTAGCTTTAATTATATTGTTCATTCACATTGTTTTTTTTTTTCTTGCATATTGTCGATGTTTTTTGTAGAAATGGTGTTACCGTTGATAATAAATAAATAAATAAATTAGAACACTCGACTTAGTGTTCTAACCTCGAGGCGGTTAGATTTATAAAAATTGAAAAATTACTCCAAATTGACACAGCCAAATGGCAAGAAATATGGCAAGAAAAAGTCTTGTATTAAAGGGGAGTCTTAAGTAAAAGAGAAACTGAAACTTTTTGGGTTAAGAGAAAATATATTTGATACTATCAGAATTAACATGTACTATTTTTTTGTTTTTATTAGGTTTTAGAAATAATTGCCGACGAAAAATATTTACGAGGGTACGTAGCAGGGCATATAGGGCAACACAAATGAGCTAACATAAAAGGTACTTATTAATATGGGCAAAGCTGCTGGTTTAATCTAGTAATTGCAAAAAATCCACCTCTACATCTAAGCGATACCTAGAAATAGTTCGCAAAAATCTTGTCAATTTGTCAAAAGATTCAGTTCCTACTAAAATGACTGACGAAGTCATCAGTATTTTTAAATTGAGGAATGTAGCTTAGGCTCGTCGTTTTCCAAGGTAAGATAAGTGTACACTTCAAATTAAAAACATTTTCTATAATCATAACATTAGCACAGAAAACTAAAAAACCTGATTTATTTCTTTTGGCTAGTACATAAATTTACGTTAAAATAATAAGCATCGAAAAAGATAAATTAGTCTGTCTCTAATAGGAGAAATATTTTCTCCACTCTTGCTTTGTGACTGTGAATTTAAACAGGCATTTAGTAAACAACACAAAGTACTTGTCTTGGCATAAAATTTATGGAAAAGGTAAAGTAAATATTACGGAAGGGTCATGCGCTCATTCGTTCTGCACCATTAATAAAGGTATTGAAAATAGAACAATGCGCACTAAAAATACGGGAGAGAGAGATAATTGAGATTCAACGTATAAAAATCTCTTGTACGCTCAAGAATTAAGGAAACTGATTTAATAAGACACAAACTGTTAACTTATTCATCAAAATCTCTTTAATCCCCTTCTACTGCAATATACTTATACTAATGATTTTCTCACACTTCAATTGTTTTCAGGACAGCCAGTAAATTATCTTTTAAAGCTTCTGTAGAAAAAATTTTAGATAGATTGGACTAAAACCATATTTTGTCAGTTCTTGACCAATAAAAATGTGTTCTCAAGGAGATTTTTATTTCTTGGATTTAAAATATATTGGTTAGATCGATAGAAGAATTTTAAAGTTTATTTATTGATTCCAAGCCATGTTTTATTTCTTTCACAACAAATAATTAAAAAATGATAATTTTCGTAAAACAGCAACTGTCGCACCGGCAAATATTAAATATGTTTATCCTCTGGCATGCCATTTGAGGTTTTTGTTTCTTTAAAGACACTGATTTAATAAGACACAAACTGTTAATTTAATCATCCAAATCTAATCTCTTTCTACTGCAACATGTGTTTACCTAGGGAGAATATTAGCTTGAGAAACAGGAAAAGGTCACACGTTTCCATATCTGGTGAATAAGGTACTTTTGGAATTCATTTTTTTTCTTACCCATAATTATTGCAGCGCGCAATGATGCGTTATCGTTATGCAAAATTCATGAATTACTCTGCAATAATTCAGGGAATTTTTCGGCCTCATAACGCTTAAATAATACTCTTTATTTACTATTTGAGTAGTTGAAAGGAAGCATTAGATAAATATTATCACACTCTCAGTATGTGAGACATGGTTTCTTTTGAAGACAGCTAAACTCTTCTAGCTGCTCTTTAAAATCATGGTGCCCTCCTCAAGAATTTCATGTTAAATATTCTTCGACAAGAATGGGCAATAGTCGATGGAATTCTAAGACCGTTTTTTGATGTACGAAAACCCTAACTAACATTGGCAGTAATATCGAAGCATAACTACGAAAAAAAAGCTAAATACTTGGACAAAATCCTTACTATATACCATGATCTCGTTAACTTACTATAGCATTTAATGTTTTATTATGAATATACATAGACAACAGAATTTATCATGAGTATAGAGAATTTATTTTTTTATACAATTAGAATGCTAATAGAATTTTACCAGTTTCAAGAATCATATTTACTTTTTAGAATATAAAAAAAGTTATTCACCCAGTACTTTTCTTGCAAATGCGATTTTTTTGCTCTAAAAAATAATTTAATCTCAGTACTGTAATTCTATGATGTATTTTATGATATATTATTATTTGCCGAAAAAAGTGCAGCACGGTTTGAAGATTACATTTACAACTCAAACCTCCTATTTTTCTATACTTATTATTTTTGTTAAAATTTAAATTAATTTAAAAAGTATACCATTTGAAGATTCCTCAACTATGGTAACCCTTAAAAGATTTATAACACGATACATATAGTAGTTATAGAAGTAAACCCTTTAACCCTCAAAACGATAAAAAAACACTATTTTCAAATTTCTTGACTCTAAGAACACTGAAGAGAACGTATAACAAGAAATATAGGCAACAACCCTACGAACAATCTCTCCGATCCCTTTGTCTCCTTTTATGTTTAACAATAAAATCTTTCTCTTTCTTAAAATCTGTTCAATATCTGAACCAAAAACTAAGAATAACTATCAAGCAGTTATGGAAAATTAATTAAATTTAAACACGCAATTTTATTTGGGACAAAAATTATCGGGCCATTTAATAAACAGACAGGCAGACTAAGAGACATGTGGACTTATGTTTTTCCTAATCAGGGAGTATCTAATATGGTAAAACGTAAAATCTTTGATACTAATTGACCACCAATAGACTTTTTTCCTTTAGCAACCACCGTAATAACACAATTTTCAGAATCTTCCATTTTAAGACCCTGAAAATGGATGACAACATGATATAGGTGAAGCGAAGGCTAACTCTCTCCCCGGGCATATTAATCCTTTACGTATTTGACCGTAAGTTTATCAAAATAGTTAAAAAATTATAGAATTCTAGGACTCCACGACTTCAAGAATCTGAACTAACCTGAACTAATCTGAAAAGACTACTTAGAATTCCGTGTTACTTCTAATTCTTTTATCTAATTAGTTTTTAGCGAAGAAATAATATAAGTATGGTACGAATTTTATAGTAGTGCACTTGTCTAAATTTAAAAATAAGCTATTGCCAGTACAATACTCAGAAAGCTTGTCAAAATTCTTTTAACTTTTGGTACATTTGTTGTTGCTACTTGTTATTTTATAGATTTTAATATAGTCAGCATACTATATAACGAAAAAAATGGATTTATGAAACTAGATTTTCATATTTTTAGTGGAAAGAAGAAAAGGCCATAAGGAACCGTAAAGAACTGTCCTGAGGGATACCTGAGACGGTTAGCAAAAACTTTGAGCAATATGCATTAACAGGTTGACTGCCGATCTATATTTTTGAGTTTGTGGTTGACGCCGGTAAGATTTTTCCAAATATTTTTATTTTATTGTGGTAAATATGAATTAAAATGAGTCTTGGATGTGTTTTTTTTTATGTGCCATTCAAAATATTAGAAAAAAAAAATTTCACTCCGATCGGAGTAATCGGCATTGCAAGTGAAAATTTTTACTAGATGCCGGACACTCCGATCGGAGTGTCCAATTAAATAAGTAAAGAAATAATAAATCGAACTCATGAACTCAAAACATTTATTTCTAAATCATTTTTGTACATTTTTATGGTAATCCTCAAAGCAATTAAGGCAAAAACCTGGTTGTCCAGGGCACATTTTGCATTCATACACTGTTTGCTTTCTTATTTTATTTTTCCTGCATTCTTTGCATTCCTTTCTGCTTACCCGTTTTGTTTCTTTAGTTCCTTTTTTTTCACTAACAATTTTTTCTACTTTGCTAATGCTGTGGACATTTATTTGGCCTGGAGGAATTTGCGGCAAATTAGTAATTGGTCGTCTGGCTAGTAAATTTCTTATGACATCCAATCGGAAGTCATATAATCGTAACTGGTCAGACCGCGAATATTTATTGTACAAAAAATAGGCGTTTATCATGCTCATTTGCAGCACATGCATGAATAACTATTTGTACCACCGAATGGTTTTACGGCTGCAAGGATAATATGCCATCATTTGATCCTGTCTATCTATACCGGACATAAAAGCATTATATCCAATGATTGCGGAAGGTTTTTCAGATTCTTGATTTCTTTTGTTTTTAAAAATGCCCATTTCGCTTCCAAATTCTGTTGAAATGTATTGAACATTGCGTTTATCGCGCCATTTTCCGACATGCACTCCATTGCAAAACATAGATTTATTCTCACCACGTTTTAAGTTTGCACTCATTACCTCTTTCGGATTATCTTTCCTCTCAGCTCTCAGCGTACCAGTGTAGTATGTATTTTGTTGAAGTAATTTCCTAGCTAAATTAACACTATTGTAAAAATTGTCTAGATAAACAGCATGTCCCACCCCCAATTTTTCCTCCAATAAATGTAAAAACAATCTTTTCAGTATGTCCGCTTCCACCATAAACATCTGTCGCACCTTCTTAGACACGAAATTTCAAAATAAGTCCATTAGGCTCTGTCAGCATGTATTACTTCATACCATACTTATGACGCTTATTCTTGATATACTGTTTAAACTGGAGACGACCCCGATAAAGTACCATAGCTTCATCCAAAGACAACTCTCTTCCAGGATAGTAAATTTCTCCCATCTTGTTGTTAAAAAAATCTGCCACAAATCTAATCTTTCCTAGCCGATCTGCCGGATCCATATCTGGAGATGTAAAATGCAAACACCTCAAGATAAGCAAAAATCTATTCCTTGACATATATTTTCTAAAAAACAGGTAGATTAAATAGCGGATCAGTTTTCCAATAATCGTTAAGACGGCTCAAGGATATTGTGCCAGTGTGAAGTAACAGGGCCAAAAAAATTTTTAGTTCGTCAAGAGTAAGATCTTTAAAATAAGTAATACGTGATTTTGTACTTGTTTCTGGGTGCAGCAAAACCTCGACTGCGTAAGAGTTCGTTCGTTCTACAATAATTTGTAAAAAATCATCATCAATGATCATTTCGAAAAAATCGATAGGTGCACCCTGTCCTGGAATTTGCACCAATAATTCCTGGGTTTTCTGGAACAAAATTTGTTTTAACGCACCTCTGTCGTTCCATTTTATCTCATTAAGGCTAGGAAGTGTTTGATGTGGCCGAATAGGGTCTATAAAATTCTCTTCTTCGGACTCGGAGCTTGAATTTACATCACTATCGTCTGTGTCTGGTACGTAATGTTCGTCACTACTACCTCCGCTTTCTTCCAATAGCTGCAATAATTCAGTGTCAGTTAGCTTCTTTTTCTTATCATATACCTTTTTTTCATCACTACAATGTCTTTTTTTAATACCAGAAGGCCCAGGTCGATTGTCCATATTGTACGGCAGATTACAACCAAACCAAAAGCAAATCCGCGGAACCACTTAAGTACCTGTTAGAACTTGCGTTTTTAAGCAACGCCACCACTAGAAACACGTTTCATATACAACGCCGATGGAATACTAAAACGTTTCGTAAGAACGCATGTCGAACTCCGATCGGAGTAGACGGCGTTGGCGAAGAGACCCGACGCACTCCGATCGGAGTGGTCGGCAGTCAACCTGTTAACAGAGATAGTTTGCTTTGGATCAGAAATGTACGACCACTCCCATCTTGGTAAACATTTCTTATACTGACCTGAACAACCCTCGGGAGATCAGTAGTTTACCCTAGAATCTATAGTATGATACGTCACTTTATATATGTATATATATATATATATATATATATATATATATATATATATATATATATATATATATATATATATTTATATATACATATACGTGTGAATATTATTGCCCGTACGTTGCGCGATTTGTGGCGTTCCCCTTTCATTCAATTTCTGAGAATGGATTGAGTGGATATTAATACTAAAAGAACTAAATAAATTAGACATACACTAGCTCAGTTTTGGTAGAGTAATATGGGTAAGAGATAATTTTTGTACGTCTTTTGAAAATAGTCTCTATAGTTGTTTAAAATTTTTGGTTGTACGGATTTTGGGCACCATTTATTTTAAAATAAAAAAATCTAGCTTCAGCTAAAAAAATGAATAAACACTGAAGGGTTGTG
>JAHKBH010002501.1:0-12631 GCA_019049505.1 Pachyrhynchus sulphureomaculatus
CAACAGTATTATGAAAAAGTAACATGCTAATATGAACTAAAAAATTATGTTGTATAGAATATTCAGTCAAACGCCCGCAACTTAACAGAAAATAAAAATCTCTACGAGGGTTAAGATAAAGCGTCTATTTTATTATGATATTTTCTGACAAATTCTACATACTATATATTACACTGTGTTCGCTTTGCTTTGATTATTGTTATTCACCCAGGGATGCTTTTGATGCCCACGCTGTCCAGTATTTTATGTTCATTGCGTAAAATTAACATTGAGTTATATAGTGGTATAGGAAGTAATAACATAATTCTTTAGTCGGTGACGCTACAAATAAATTTCGCCTAGTAAAACTTCAGAAACAGTCGATCACAGTAACTTTCCATATTATCTCAAAGGTTTTTATAATCATAAGTAAAAATACTTCAATGCAGTGAATGTGCTTAAATTTAACAAGTATAATAAAAAGATTAGTTGAGTATTGGCAAGGTGACATAATTTAGTGTTTGCAACAGGATGAGAATTTCAAAAAAAATGCTTGCTTTTCCTTTTAAAGATATCCAGCAAAAATACTGTAAATGTTTACCGTTTTATTTGTTGTCTTATTAGGAGCTGGGACACTTTATTACTAATTCGAATTAAAATCCAATTTAATCAAAAGCTTTTGCTTAAATATATATGAAATGACCTCAGTCAAAAATAGTCACGTAACTTCTGTTCCTGTCAAAATAGACATTGTTTTTAAGAAACCGTCAAAAAAGGGGATAATTTGTGATATTATGAAACGTGATTTCTTTAACAAATTTACATACGTATTCAAAAGTATAATAGTGATTTCAAACCTTTATCTTACCAAACACTGATGAAACGCGAATAATGTAAAAGACAGACTCTCTGGGATTAAAAAAAAATTGCTTGTTCTGTAACCTCATCATAGTATTACTGTTTTAAATGTCAAAAATTTTGATAGGTAAGTCAAGTCTCATAACTAACTTCGAGTATGCTACTCTCTATTCTTATTGAAGCTAATGTCAAAGTTAAACTAAAACCCGTAATGGTACATTTTGTTTATTTACATATATGGTACATATATATATATATATATATATATATATATATATATATATATATATATATATATATATATAAATGTATATATATATATATATATATATATATATATATATATATATATATATATATATATATGTATATATATATATATATATATATATATATATATATATATATATATATATATATATATATGTGTATATATATATATATATATATATATATATATATATATATATATATATATATATGTGTATATATATATATATATATATATATATATATATATATATATATATATATATATATATATATATAAACATAAATATATGGTAACGCTTAGAAACAGAGCCTTTTTATATGGGGTTCTTTTTTGTAAAAAGTATTCAGCCTCTCGATCTTTAAATTCGTTCTAGGTTTTTAAAGTTATATTGTAGAAAGGGATTCTTTTTGGCAAAAATCTACCCCATGGATGTTTAGTTTACTGTGTTGGGACAGTTATAGTCTTCGAATCTTCTAATGCAGAAAGGTTTTTTTAAATCAAGGAGTTACTCGTCTCGCTAGTTGGCTTATGATACACTGTTTGTCGAATAACGCCTCCTCCGTTTGAAATCTGTTTGCCCCAAGCTGGGGCGTAATTTTGTAACTTGTGAAGAAATGTTTAATTTCGCCCCACGTAGACTGCGTCTTTTTGTAAGGTGTTAACTCGCCCGCTTTTTGCGGCGTCATTTTTTGTACCCTGTGAGAAGTTGTTTGTCCCACGCTTGGGCGCAATTTTCTTGCAGCCCCGTTTTAATTTCTGATAATGAATTGAGTGAATCCTGATTTTAAAAGAACTAAAGAAATTTAAACACACACTAGCTCAGTTTTCCTTGGTAGAGAATATGGGTAAGAGATAATTGTTATACGTCTTTTTGGAATTATTTTCTATTTTTTAAAAAGCTTTAGTCGTACAAATTTTTGGGCACCATTCATTTTAAAATAGAAAGGATCTAACTTCAGTTAAAAAAATGAAAAAATACTGAAGGGTTTTATGGTTATTACTAAAAAGAATTAGTCTAGTACAACTTTTCTTATCCTGAAAAGAAAAATAGGTATTCAGTGAGACACTAGTTTTAATCAACTAAAAGAAAATTTATTCATGATATTAAAATAAAAGTTCCAATCTTTGCAGTTTTAAGGATTACAAAAAAAATTCTAGCCTAACAAGTAGTTATTATTATTAGAGTCGCTAAATCAGACATTTTACTTCCAAAACTTGACTACACCCGAAATCGAAGAATCGTGATTTTCACTTCACGTTTTGTCAGTTCAAATTGCTGTTAAAACACTTATTTGCGGGAATAGATCTATTGATGTATGTTCTGGTAACTTACGGTTTTCCTACGGGCTTCTAGGCCTTCAATGGAACACAAAACCGATTTCACACTTTTGAGAAGAGCCTACTTTGGCTACTCCATGTAGAAAAAACACACTAAGCCCACTACGGCTTTACGTTAAAAAAAAACTCGTGCTTAACTTGGCTCTCGTAAACATTGTCATAAGCCTCTACTGCGGCTCGGTAGAAATAAGCTCTCGGCGGCTTGGTGGAAGTCAGCCCTTTGGCGGCTCGGTGGAAATCAGCCTAGATTGCGTTCTCCGGACCCTTAAATAAACCGTGGGCACTCTGTCTGTAAAATGGCGACGCCGGAACCAAAACTCCGGATACAAACATTTGACCAATCCCGGCGTACCACAAATCGATAGATTCGGTCGGAAACCCGCACTGCACACTGTATATAACGAGCGGCTAGAAAATTCCTGATTAATATACACTGCTCGATACAAAAATGAAAAGAAGTACATTATTAAAGCCAAAAATCAATAACATTACATGGTCTTAAAATCTAGGAAAAAATGAATGTTACATTTACCCCCTTCCAAAAAGAAATAGACTACACTAGTCTATTAAACTAAGGCTACTTATGAAAAGGTACAAAGTGGTACACTATCACTTAATACTAAGGTCAGAACTTAAAACAAAATTACAAACTTCGGACCTTACTACTAGACTTAATTCAATTAAGCACTAATATTAAGTACAATGAAAACCAAATGAAAATCTTTGCATGTACACAAGAATCTTATGACTAGACTTAACTTAATTAAGCACTAAGGTTAAGTACATCAAAAAGTAAATAAAAATCCTTGCATGAACATAAGAAATACCTGTCCAGAGTAACAATAGCGGTCTTCTTATATAAAAGAATCAGCTCTATTATTGTTACCAAAACAAAAAAAAAATTATATCTTTGTCTAGACTCTTGTCTAAATCAAAAAAAGTGAACTGAAACAAAATATGAACACCCCCCTTAAAATAGTTTAAGGATTGTCAGAAAATTTTCTATTTCAGCAAAAGAAATTTAGAAAAATTCTTAAATAAAGAAAAAAAATAAAAAACTGATTCTAGTGCAAACACTAACACTAAAAAGAAAAAGTCTTGTCAGACCATTTAGCACAAGGCCAAAAAAAAATAATATCTGGATAAATATCCAGACAAACGCTCGGGAAAAATCGCTATCAATGCTCTAGCTCATCGCTAAGAGAACATTCCAAATCTAGTATCACTACTAGTCGCACTCAGAAAATAATCGCACTCTACATCGCAATGTCGACGTCCTAAGACATCCAGACATGCTAAAATGCAAAAATCGCTACATCCCGCAATGTCGACGTCCTGAGTCCAGACATGCAAAAATCGCCAGGGAAAAAACACGTCAGACATCATCGCCAGGGAAAACACTTTGGTAATCGCCAAAAAAACACTCGGCTCATCGCCAACAAAACATTCTGGTACATCGCCAGAAAAAAAACCTCGGCTCCTCGCCAAGAAAACACTCTGGTATATCGCCAGAAAAAAAACCTCGGCTCCTCGCCAAGAAAACACTCTGGTATATCGCCAGAAAAAAAACCTCGGCTCCTCGCCAAGAAAACACTCTGTAAATAGTCCTCGACTACACAAAGTCTGCGTTCTAAAAGAACAATCTCGCCATTAACATAGTGAGCAGCTATAAAAGCTAACAATATCACTATAGGCACAGTGAATAGCTATAAAAGCTAAAATTCACTCTAAACACAGTGAATAGCTATAAAAGCTAAAATTCACCAAACTGAATGATCCTGCTTCAAAAGCAATGTTCACTAAGAACAGAATGATTAGTCGGCGCACAACTAACATTCAAGGAAACATTCCCAATATAACTGTATGAGACAGCAAGTCTCGAAATAGGACCTCCCTAAAGTCATAACCCTATATATAGGAGTCCATAAGCAAAACGACTCAAAATCACGCATTTTGAGCACATGCCCTCAGGCAACCAACATACACCGAAATATATACAGAAAAATATAAATACAGAAATATATACAGAAATACATACAGGAGTTCAAATCCCAAACCTTGGTTATGATAACTCCATACTGAGCTTGGTGAAAGCTCTTAGCAAAAGCTAATCAAATCTTCGGCACATCGCACCAAAGTGACAAATCTGCCTAGAAACTGAGCCAAAAAAAACGCCCTCCGTCATTCTTCAGGGTGGCTACACAGAGATATAAAACTTAACCAGCATTGCGCTTCTCCAAGTTGCATGAAGAACCCTCGTGTACTGGTCTCGCCCTAGAACAACAACGAAAAACATTTAATCCATCCCACATAACAGGAGACAAACACCTCACCACGATATACTGAAAGGTGGAGACAATAAAATACGGAAATGGTGACCCTGGTGTCCACCAACAAAAGGGAGTAGATTATAGCATCCACTAAACTAAAACGGTGTCTACCACACCACCATAAGTCAAAAAAATTTAATCAATAGGGTGTTCTGAAACACACTACTGCCAACAGCCTGTCACCACTAATAGGCTAATTGGAGCTGAGGTCGACTACAGTAGCCAGGCTCTCCTTTGGTTCAAATAGAAATAACCATTGGGTAACAAAACCCCTAAAGGTCCCAAAGGTCAAACGTTCACCCCCCATAGACTACCCTTCCAATCAGTCTGTTCCTCAGGAAGACTAACTTCCTGCCAAACGTCGTAACGGCATCTGTTAGCACCCGGTGCATCACAGCCTGTAAAAAAAACAGATAACTCATGGGATACAACCTAAAAGGTTTACAAGGTTGACTTAACCAAGCTTCTAACGGAAATTTCCAAAAAACGAAAATGAGCTTAAAAAGCTACATGAAGCAAAAATTTCTCATTTTTCGGTGGCAACGCAACAAAACTTTTGAAGACGACAAGAGCTTTTCCAGCTTAATCAGAAACAAGAAGAAAACATCATTGACAGCTAAAATATTCGATCATGGTGTTAATCGTCTCCCTAGACAATAGCCTCTAGAAGAAACTGCTACAGGTATCAGGCATAACCGTTTTCTGTCAGCCCAAACTTCTAGATTACCTCTTGGAAATCTAAAAATTCGGTTAGGAATCTTCCTTCACTGCGCTTAGCCTCTCTTGACAAGGTTCTCATCTCGGTATCAGATTTTGATCATTTCTTTGTGAAACGACTGTCTTACTCTGCTCTCATCTCTTGTAAATGATCAGCCTTTAGTTCTCCTGCAGGACTTCAATTTCCTATCAATCTGATAGTAAACCGAAAAAACTCAACATACGCCTATGAATCCATGCAAAAAAATTTTAAAAAAATTAGTGACTCAAAGGTAACGTTTAAACTGCTCTGAAAAGAAAAAAAGTATACCCTCAGTTTGTCAATTCAGAAGAAGATCTAAATCAAAATAATCCAAGTCTTAGACTTACTGGATAAACCAAAATCAATTTACTCTTAATTGCACCCAACATATACCACTAAGGTAATAGAAATACACCCCCTCGGTTAACAAACTTTGAAATTGCTCATAAAAATTTTTGACTCTACATCACACTACACGAGCTACATCTTGCGCTTGTCCTAACTCAAGATCACCTTGGATTGCCTCTAATCAAAATTTCGCTTCCAAGTGTCAAGAACTGGATATTATTTGGGGTCATAAGCAAATCAAATCCCGCGACCACCGACATACCAGTCTTATGATATATCCTGAGTGTGACTCTTTCGCAAGCTCGCAACAGCTGAGTCGATGCTAAACATCAACTACAATCAACCTAAGTTTGGATATGATCAATACCCAAAACCTTAGCATTAAACAACAAAAGTAAGCTATTCTCTGCTCAACTTTTACAACAGTCAAAAAAAACGAGGTCGTCACCTCTACAGAGCAACATCAAAAAAAATAAAGTTAAGCAATTAAGATAATGTAAATATAAATTATTCTTCTTCTGACAAACTTTCATTAGGGTTAGGTTCATTGAATGGTTTTAAGTCTTTAATATGCCATTGTCCTACTTTAGTCCCATCTAAATTAACCAAACCATAAACTAAATCTGAAATCTTTTCTCTTATCACGCAATGCACATACTTAGGTACTAACTTAGATGTGAATTTATCAGCTGCACGGGAAAGAATTTTATTTTTTCGCCAAACGTGATCACCTATATTAAAGGAAAAATCCCTTTTTCTAAGGTTGTAAGACTTACTGTTCCTTTCATAAGCCTTATGTATCCTACTACGCACGTCGGTGAAAATATCTTTTAAACCCTTTAAATTTTCGGCATACGCACCCCTGTTACCCGGAATTATTTCGCTGTCAACATTGACATCCAAATCCAAATTTTTATAATACGATCCAGATAGAGGTATATGTCTGCCGTAAACTAAGAAAGACGGTGTGAACCCTGTTACTTCGTGTCTTGCGGTATTTATTGCTTGTTGGATTTTGGAAATATTGCCATCCCAAGTGTCATGTGAATCAACGTAACTTCTTAAAGCGGTCCCGATTGTTCGGTTATTACGTTCGACAAAATTACATTGTGGAGAGTACACGGGATTAAAACGGATATTAAAACTATAAGTTTCACTTAGGCTCTTAAAACTCTTAGAGGTAAACTGAGTACCTTTATCGCATATTAAGAGCGACGGAACACCGTGGATTAGAAAGACATTATTTTCCAAAATTCTCTCTATATATTCAGCTTTAGAGCTTTTCAAAGGAAATAGCATGGTATACTTTGTAAACCAGCAAGAAACCACGAGAAGCCATTTATTTCCCTTTTTTGAACGTGGGAAAGGGCCTACTAGATCAGCTGCTATGACTTGAAAAGGGTAATTAACCGTTTTCTCTTTTCCCATCAGCCCCATAGGTAGTGTATTTGGAGATTTCTGCGCTCCACATACTTCACAAGTCCTCACAAACTTTAAGATATCAAAACGCATTTTTGGCCAATAATACTGTTCCTGAACCCTGTGAAGAGTTTTGTAAAAACTAAAATGACCAGAAGTAGGAGGAGTATGACTCATGTCTATAATTTCCTCTCTCTGTGGTTTAGGAACTAGTATTTTCCACTCAGGTACATTAACTTTTAAAGGCAACTGGTTTGGGGTAAACTTGTACACGAAATCATTTTCCACCTTCCACTGCGGAAAATTTTGAGGAAATTCTTTAATTTGCTGCCGTAAATTATCGTACCATGGATCAATGCGATCTATATCAACTGTATCAATTCTTACGTCAATTGTGCATTAAGACTGTTTTCGTCCACTGTATGATCTGGAATTCTTGACAAAGCGTCAGGAATAACATTGTGGACTCCTTTTCTATGAATTAAATTAAACGTATGTTGTCTCAACCTAATCGCCCAACGCGCTAGTTTGCCACTAGGGTTTTTAATAGAATTAAGCCACAATAAACTATAATGATCTGTTATGACGTGAAAGGAACACCTTCTATGTAAGGTCAAAACTTTTCGATGTTAAAGAGTACTGCTAAACATTCTTTTTCAACAACCGAATAGTTACGTTCAGCCCTTGATAAAGTTCTACTGGCATATGCTATCACTCTTTCCTCACCATTGATTTTCTGTGTTAGGACGCCCCCTAAACCGGCATTAGAAGCATCACTAGAAATATAAAACTGTTGGGAAAAATTTGGTTGGGATAAAATTGGAGCTGAAACCAATAGCTCTTTAATCTTTATAAAAGATTCTTCGGCTGCCTTTGTCCAATCTATCGATTGTCCTTTTTTTCGTCCTTTCAAAAGATCATTAATAGGTGACAACAAGGTAGAAAAATTCTCAATAAAACGTCTATACCATGAACACATTCCTACGAAACGCTTAACTTCCGTAGTATTAGTAGGTCTCGCATAATTAACCATGCTTGCTACTTTATCCGGATCGGTACGCAAGGAATTTGAGCCTACTATATAGCCTAAAAACTTTAGAGAAGTTTGAAAAAATCACATTTGCTCAAATTTATCGTCAGTCCGGCCTCTTTCAATTTATTTTTTACTTCTTTAAGTAAGCGAATATGCGATTCGAAGTCTTCCGATGTTACTAAAATATCATCGAGATAGGTAAAAATATGTGGCTCATATTTCGGACCAAATATAGCGTCCACTAAACGTTGCTGAGTTTGAGCAGCGTTCTTTAGACCAAACGGCATAGTGACGAACTGAAATAGACCTCGGCCTACTACTGCAAAAGCGGTCTTTTCCTTAGAGGATTTGTCCAAAGGAATTTGCCAGAAAGCCTTTCTAAGGTCTATCGAAGATACATACTTAGCATTCCTGAGTGATGTCAAAATTCTGTCGATGTTCGGTAATGGATAGTTATCAAATTTGCTGACCTCGTTGAGCTTTCTTCCGTCAAAGCATAGACGATACTGTCCATCGGCCTTTTTCACCAATAAGATTGGAGAACACCAGGGACTGTTTGATTCTTCAATCACTCCGAGTTTCAACATTTCGTCTAACTCTTTATTTAATACTTTTGACATGTACGGAGACATGGCGAAGGGCCTTGTCTTTACAGGACTGGCATCAGCTGTATCTATAGACATGGTGATTTTATTCGTTCGGCCTAACCTATCTTTACTACTTATTTCATTGAAAGAGCTTATTACTTTTTCTGCCTTTAAGCGTTCCGTCCGCGAGAGATCATCTAGGGTACATAGACGCGAGAAAAGGTTTTCTAATGAACTTTCTGAATAACAATCTTTAAAACTTGTATGAGAATTGACTTCTAGGGACTGTGGATACCACGAATTTTCTTTAAAATTTACTAAAATTCCGAATTTTTGTGCAAAATCACATCCTAAAACCAAAGTATGTGATAGAGAAGGTACTACTAGAGCAGAGATTACTAAACAATGACCATTGCAGACTAGCGGCAACTCAACCGTGCCTAAAACTTTTAGACGGCTGCCATCTGCAGTGGTAACACTTCTATTTTTGACATGGCATATTTTTATACTTAAACGACTTAAAATTTTAATACCATTCTGACCTACAACGGAGGCATTTGCACCAGAGTCAAATAAAGCCGAGAAATGGGCACCTAATAGATTTATCTTGATATGCGGTCTGTTATCGGAATATTTATGCACGAATAAAGGAGACATGTGACCATTTGGAGAAGCAGGAGTTTTAACTTGAGAAGGAGAATTTTTATTAGACTTTAAAAAAATCAGAAACTTTTTGTAACCATTTAGTCCAATCTGATCTATTGGATTATTTCTTTACTTAAGATCCTCGTTGGAATCTTTCTTTTATCCGCGGCCGGACGTTCTGAGAAAATACGACGGATTTTCATTTCATAGTCTAATTCATATTCCAGTAGGTGATTGACTTTAAAATTGAAAGCTTCCATGATAAAATGTATAAAATTTAAAAAAATTGTTTAAAAGAGTCGTGAAAATACTTCTCCTGTGCTCCCAATAGTCAAAAAAAAATATGTAAAGGCACTTAAAATATGTAAACTTCTTTACCAAACATTAAAAAAATCTTCAACAATTTCAAAAAAAATTTCTAAGTATTGCCTTCTATTAAAATTCTTTTACCAAATATGTTAAGAATTTCCAACAAAAAAATCTCCAAATATCGTTTCGTATCAGCAAAGTATTTTTTGATATTCATGCAAAACATCGGTGAGAAAAAAAAGTACAGTTTTTTCTTCGGTTTACCGCAAAATAAATCTAACACTGCAAAAATTAAAGTAAACCAGCACATCTGCTAATCTGAACTATAAAAGTAGCTTTTAAGAAAAAAGTAGGAATCTCTTATCTTAGAGTCGATTAACAAAATTCAAATATCTATACCACCATCAGATAAATTGAAATAAATAATTCTACAAATTTCCTGCTTTTGTCTTATTGCTATAGTGTAGTTTCGTTTAATTAAATATTATGAAATAAAAATATCTGAAAAGTTAGAGCTTTTACTTTGTTCGAAAGCTAGTACACTGAACCCTTTTTAAAAAATAAAATTCCAAAAGCCCCGCGTTGACAGCGCTATTTTGTAACCTCTTAACTTGCCCGCACGTTGTGGTGTCATTTTGTAGCCTATGAAAAGGTGTTTAATTGCGCCCCACGTAGACTGCGTCTTTTTGTACGGTGTTAACTCGCCCGCTTTTTGCGGCGTCTTTTTGTACCCTGTGAAAATTGTTTTTCCCACGCTTGGGCGCAATTTTCTTGCAACCTCTTTTTAATTTCTGATAATGAATTGAGTGAATCCTGATTTTAAAAGAACTAGAGAAATTAATCACACACTAGCTCAGTTTTCCTTGGTAGAGAGATATGGGTAAGAGATAATTTTTGTACGTCTTTTTGGAATTATTTTTTTATTTTTAAAAAGCCTCAGCTGTACGACTTTTGGGCACCATTCATTTTAAAATAGAAAGGATCTAACTTCAGCTAAAAAAATGAAAAAATACTGAAAGGGTGTACAGTTGTTAAATAAAAAAACAGTTTGGTACAGCCGTCATTATCCTGAAAAGTAAGATAGGTATTCAGTGAGACACTAGCTTTAATCAACAAAAAGAAAATTTATTCATGATTTTAAAATAAAAGTTCTAACCTTTGTGGTTTTAAGGATTACAAAAAAAAATTCTAGCCTAACAGGTAGTTATTATTATTAGAGTCTCTAAATCAGACATTTTACTTCTAAAACCTGACTACACCCGAAATCGAAGAATCGTGATTTTCACTTCACGTTTTGTCAGTTCAAATTGCTGTTAAAAACACTTATTTGCGGGAATAGGTCTATTGAGGAATGTTCTGGTAACTTACGGTTTTCATATGGGCTTCTAGGCCTTCGATGGAACACAACGCCGATTTCACACTTTTGAGAAGAGCCTACTTTGGCTACCCCATGTAAAAAAAACACTCAGAGCCCACTACGGCTTTACGTAAAAAAAAAACTCGTGCTTTACTTGGCTCTCGTAAACATTGTCATGAGCCTCTACTGCGGCTCGGTCGAAGTAAGCTTGGCTGCGGCTCGGTGATCGTCAGCCTTCACGGCGGCTTGATGGAAATTAGCCAAGATTTCCTGTCCTCCGGACCCTTAAATAAACCGTGGGCACTCTCTCGGTAATATGGCTACGCCGGAACCAAAACTCCGGATACAAATATTTCACCAATCCCGGCGTACCACAAATTCGATGGATTCGGTCGGCAACCCGCACTGCACACTGTACCACGCGGCTAGAAAATTCCAGAGTAATACACTGCTCGATACAAAAATGGAAAGAAGTACATTATTAAGAGAAAAATCAGTAACATTATATGGTCTTAAAATCTAGGAAAAAATGAATGTTACAGAACTTAGGATAGTTTAACTTAAGATATTTCATGAACATAGACTTAAGGTTAAACTTGAAATTAATTATGGTTAACTTGAGCTACTTTGGTGACTTGAGGTCCGATGGCCTTAAGAGACGACGTCGAGCATGACGTCGAGGAGGGCGGTAGGCGATCCTGACTGTAGGGTTGGGGTAGTACGTAACTGTATCCAGGAGTTTGAGTTGAATGTTGCGCATAAATCTCTGGATTGTTGGCATCTGGAGGTCTTGGTGAAGCTGCGTGTTGCGGCCAAAGCATGAGGCTTTGGCGATGATACGGAGGGTTATTTTCGACCGCCTGCAGGGTGAATCTGCGGGAGCGTCACATTTGGCACCATGCTGGACTGGAGTAGATCAAACCGGCTCGAATGATTATCTTGTAGGTTATCAACTTGTTGCGAGTTGACAATTTGTTGGACTTGAGGAGAAGGTAGAGCTTGCCGAGGAGTTTGTTGGCTTTCTTGGTGGAGGCGGTGATCTGGTCCTTCCATACTAGCTTCTTGTCGTAGTGGTGGCTCTGGTACTTGATGCTGTAAGTACCAGCTTATCGCGTCTGAAAACGATTTATATACTAAAAATGCTTAAAAACTTTTACATCTGATAGCATTTTAATGCTGTGCTCTCGCTCGCAAGAGAGACGAGCCGAGCGTTCTTCTCCATGTAATACAAAAGGATGGAGTTTGGAGCCAATCTGTGTGCGTCAATACTGTGTATGGTGTGTCGTCTAAACAATCGCATTTTTAAAATGAAAAGTGGGGGTGGAGTAGATCGGTTGTTGGTAATCGTTGCAAAAAATTTCATATTGTGTACTGCTCGAGTTATCCCCTCGCACGTGTGCCTCCTACCCTTTCCC
>JAHKBH010000248.1:0-50000 GCA_019049505.1 Pachyrhynchus sulphureomaculatus
CAATTTTATTTTATAACGACAACTAAAGAAGCTATTTAACGTGGGTCAATTAAAATAATACACTGCTAATCGATTATTCTTTGAACTTTTCAATCCACCCTAGTATATTGCCTGTTATGTAGAGTTTCTAGCACGACGAAGAGGCGACAGCTTTCTGTTAATTTATTCGGCGTTATTTTCAATTTGAATAGCAAACACCTTTTAAAATCCTAATAAATACGGTCCAAAGTGCGAATCAATAACTAGGAAGATAGATATTAAAGAGCTTTCACCTTTACAAAAGGCTGTTTACTCCAGGCCAACCCGGTTCAACTTAAAACCGGGAAATTATTGTCGTGCTATAAAATGAAAACTCTCGTCTAGTAAAAGTTTTTGTTTTTGTACAAAAATACTTCGTTGTATTTTGGAGTTGCATTTATTGCAGAAAGTTGCAACTTGGTAGAAAAGGTGCTCGAAAATTGTTGAAGTATTTTTAGTGTTCCGTATGGAACACTTATAAGACCACTTCAGTGTCTGTCCGGCTGGCTGTCTATCCGTCTGTCACACCCGATTTTCTCCGAAACAATTTGACATAGAAAGTTGAAATTTGGTACTAATATAGGAATGGATGGCCTCATCAGAACCATGTACATTTGAAAGTTAAATTTTGACTTATGGGTTTAGTTTTAGGGGGTGAAATCGGAAGTAAAAAAAAAAATTTTTTACTAGGTGATCGAGTGGGGTGTTAAATGAAACCTTGTAAAAACACGAATTTAAACGTATATATAATGTAATACGTGCGCCCATTTTTCTTTGTATTATTTTTTAAAAATCGCGAAAAATCGCTGTCCCCCCTTTTATCTCGAAAAGTACTAAAAAAATTTTGAAAAAATTCTGGAATATTTTTCACGGAGTGTAGATTAAACGACAAATTACGAGTGCATTACCTTTAATCATTTATCTGCTATATAAAAAACAAAAATTTCAAGGTCATCAGTTTTCATTAAAGATTGGAAACAAACTTTCTTGAAAACTCATTTGGGGTGTGTTTTCTGAAGTCACTGATCATTTTATTCACCCGTTACATTTTTTTTTATTTTAGAAGCAATCAATGAACACTAATTGCGCAAGTTCAACTTGCACTTGACCGGTTTTTTATTTGTTGTAGCAGCACTAGATTTAAATATGCCGAAAATTGTCCGTAAAATTATAGTGTTCCGCACGGAACACTTATGGGTTTACTTCGATGTCCGTCTTGTGTCTGTCACACCCGATTTTCTTCGAAACTGTTTGACAAAGAAAGTTGAAATTTGGCACAAATATAGGAACTGATGGCCTAGTCAGGACCGCGTGGTTTTGAAAGTTAAATTTTGACTTAACGGGTTAGTTTTGGCGAGTGTAATTGGAAGTTATGCCGGTCACCTGTCAAAGAAATGTCAACTTGTGATACATCGTTGGAAAGAGAATTTCAAAGCGAATTGAAATTGTTAAAAAAAATATATACAGGGTTCCCTTAAAAATAAGAAAGTTGTAGTCACTTCCGGTCAAACCGGAAGTGACTACAATATTTCTTAAGTGATAAAAAAGCTTAATAATGCCCCATTCAGATATCTAAAAATACAAATATGTAACTTTCAAAATAAAATTACAGGGTGTTACATGTTGGCTGGGTCACCCGGTATACATGTCACATGGAACTTTTTGTCTTATTCTGGTTGGTCTGTTACGCCTGCTGAGTCAGTATCTGACTAGACATGTTTCTAAACTGAGGTCTTGATTCTTTTATTGAAAACTCATTTGGGATGTATTTGGTGAAATCGCTGATCATCTTATACTTCCGTCACAAAAATTTTTATTTCAAAAGGAATAACAGTATGGCACACTAATTGCGCAAGTCCAATTTGCCCGGTTTTTTATTTAAAGGTGAATTGGTGATTCCGAAATTTGCCTGAAATTTTGACTGAATAAATTATGTCGATATGAATAAATTTATATTTGTCGGGGAACATTCTAAAAAAAAACAGGAATTTTAGATTTCTATTGCAAATTATTTTTCCTTATTTTTTATTCAGCCAGCCTAATCCTTAGGTGTATATATATTTTATATATATATATATATATATATATATATATATATATATATATATATATATATATATATATGAGGTTTTTATTTTTTTAAGGAGTAATTACCAAAACAAACTCGTTTCTGAGTTTAACGAGCTAAAAATATTTTTATGTTTTATAACTCTCGTGAATTACTTATATGATAATTAAAAAAATTAATTGAAAAAATGTAATCTAAAATATAATTTCTTTTTTAAATAAAATCATAAATAAGAACAGGAAAATACACTTTGAAAGTTGTCAAATTTACGTTAAAAAATGCTCCTCATTTATTTTTCAATGATCTTTTTAAGGAAGAATTTTTAGCCTTTCCAATACTTTAATACTATTTAAATATTTAATTTTGCAAGTGCTGCTCTTCCTGTAACGTGTTTCAGAAGTTTTCTGCAAGGCTCATATTTTTATCATAAAATAAAAAGAAATAAAACAATTTCGTATGTAATACTATTTGAGAACAGCACACAATAATATGATGACAATCTTCAAAAATACTTTTATGTTTCTTTTAAATTTTTTGAGAAAATAATTGATATAAATGAAGTCTTTTTTTTAATTTTGAAATTTATTTAGTAATGGAATATGAATAAAGTAATTTCTAAGTCCTTTAACTGTATTCAAATGATTTATTTCTACTCTTTTAAGACTTGAATTTCGCCATGCATGTTGCCTCATCTTAAAATAACCGGTCAAGTGCAAGTTGGACTTGCACAATTAGTGTTTCATAGTGATTTTATAAGTGTTCCGTAAGACACATTAAAAATTAACTTGATAGAATCCATCTTACGCGAGTTATGTGGAACAACCGATTTTGATCGACTTTCACAAAATTCATCGCTGACGGAAGCACGACCATGACGAAATTCTGCAAACCAATTGTAAACAGTCTTTTCTGATGGCGATTCATTACCAAAAGCTGAACGAAGCGATGCGAGGCATTGTTGTTGAGGTTAAACCTTTACTAAAATCGTAAAAAATCATCCAACGAAAACCCTCTCGTGAAATTTCCTATTTGATTACAAAGTTGCTTTTTTTAAACGCTTCCTTTAAACAAACTACTCGGCCAATTTCTGAGCTGCCACTCTTTTAACAATAACATATGTCAAATTTGACAGTAATGCTAATGTCACATCTCTCTATCTAGTGATCACCAGGATTGTTAAGCTGTACTTACACTTATAAACAATTTTTAAACTCAATGAATCGTTATGTCTTATTTACACGAAAAAAATATTAGACTTTGAATTCTGGATATAACTATTGTCTTGTTTGTTAAAATCCTGATGTAATCCCAAATTTATATGTTACCCCTTGTCGACGCGTATTTTACAATGCTCTAATTGACCCAGAGTGTAAAAAGTGTAAACCTGTCAATATTCCTGTTGGAGGTCATTTTTCTTTTTTTTTATTATTTTGTAATAAGTAGCAACGACTCAATCTCTATGAATAATTCACTTAAAATTCAATATACGAGAGATTTTTTAAAATATTTTTCTACTGCAACTTCCTTGCAAACTTTTAACTAAACTACTTCTTTTAAACTTTTTAATGCCCTCATTCGAAGTGAATTTTCGTCCAGCCAGCAATTTTTTCACGTTGGGAAACAAAAAGTAATCGCTGGAAGCCAAATCTGGATAATACGGTGGATGTAGAACCACTTCGAAGTGAAGGTCATGCAGTTTTGCAGCAGTAATCCGAGATGTATGTTGTGATGAAAAAGCTGTTTCTTTTTTGCGAGATGTGCACGTTTCTTCTAAATAACACCCTTCCATTTGTCCAGCAGTGAAGCATAATAATAAGTGATGGTTCCACCTTTTAACAGGTAGTCTATGAGCATAACACCATGAGAATCCCAAAAAACCGTAGCCCTGACCTTTCCTACAGGTGAAACTGTTTTCGTTTTCTTGGGCGCACTTTCAGTCCCTCCCATCTTCTGTTTTAACTGCTCCTTCGTCTCTGGCGTATAATAATTCATCCATGTTTCATTTACTATTATGAAATGCACTTGGAAACAAGTCCAAACGTTCTTAGGAAGTGTTCATTACAATGCGTGTTTGGTCGATGGTTAACAAACGCGGCACCCATCGAGCGGAAAGCTTTTCTCATACCCAAAACATCGTGTAAAATGTGGTGATCACGGTTTATCGAGATGTTTACAGTGTCAGCGACCTCGCGTACCTTCAGTCGGAGATCATTTATTGTGAATTTTTATCACGATCTCGTCGGTCGTAGAGGTTTTCGAGCGTCCTAAGCGTTGATTACCTTAAATGAATGTACGAGCACGTTCAGCAGCCCACTTTTTAATCGTCGAAAACGAAGGGGGAGAGTTATTTAATCCCAGATATTAAACATTTTAAAACGAAATATTTTGTAACAGCTCGCACTTCATTTTTATCCATTTTTTAGAAAATGTTGTTTGTTAACATAGTCGCCACGAAAATACAACTAAATACAGGTGTCTGAAACTTCACAGCACGCCATCTAGTAGATAACACTTAACAAGTCTCGTAAGAATTTGATCACCTTGGCACCATATTTGTGTCAGGCCTATAACTTTTAGAACGACTCTCGTAATGTGTTTCAATTAGCAACTGGCCGTATGGCAGGGCTGCCCAAGTTAATATAAAATTAAGAAAGAAAGTTCTTTAATTCATTAATGAAGGGATAAGGATCAGTAAATATTTTTCCAATGGATTAATTTTCTTTATATATCTTTCTTAAAAAAAAAACGAAGCGCTAAGTCATTATTCTAATTTTCCGTTTGGGCGTTTCCTGAAAATAAAACTAAATTTAAATTTGTGCCGCTAGTAACATAAAATAAATTAAAATTTACAACGTGACTTGTCAAATAAAATAAAATGAAATTTACAACGTGACGGTCGGCCGCCTCCCTCGGGAAACCACCCGAGTATCTAGTAAAACCCTCTCGCTTTGGTCGCTCGGAGCCGGCATTAAACTGTAGGTTCCCTTGGTCTGTGGAAATACTCAAAAAGGCACCAATCACAGGCAAATGCTAGAGAGTCTCCTACATCCATATCGGGTATGGCACTTCAAGAACAAGACACTTGTCAACCAGCTTATCAATATTTTATAATTTATTTATTTGTAACCTATATTTTTAGGGATAAAGCATTTTTTCCGTTTAAAATAATGAATATTCTGTATCATTGCTTTTGAATGACTACTCTCATTATCAGTTCGTTCTGAAATTTTCCACATTACTCATATTTCCTCATGAGATAAAATAAAACGAAAAAAGTATTTAAGAAAAATATACCGTGTTTGATGAAAACGTGGAGAGTAAATTTTTACGATCCGTTTGGTGAAAACAGCTTTATTTTTACGTTCCTCATAAAATTGTTGGCGAACGACGTTATTTTTTCACATTGCATGTTGGAACGATTGTTTTTACTTTACAAGAGGTCACGCATCAGCCCTACTTTACTTTTGCATGCTATTAAATGGGGATTTTACTAATTCGTCAGTTTTTTTAACTGCTCACTATAGTTTTATGGCGATGTTTCTTTTACTCTTGCCGACAGAATCATCATATTAAGAAAATTAATTAGCAAAATTACTAATTTTAAGTTTTGGAAAACATCGTATTTTTAACGGCTTTCTACATACAGTGTACTGAATGAGAAATCGCGATTAAATTCAGTGTCTAATCTCGAAAAGAAAGATCTTTGAACACGCCTCGTGCTAACAGAGGCGTCGAAAAGTCATTATATTTTGATACTGTGTAATCCCAAGAACTATGATGTATCATCTTCCAGGGCGACTGTTGTTTAAACTGATTCGTATGTATCATCTGTAAGAGAAGAACTTCGTTGCATATTCCTCTCAGTTTTGAAAGGTTAGTGATGATGACAATTTTTGTATATTGCTTCGTTTTATCATTTTCAGAATGTTAACTCACGCATCCATATTCACACCGTCAGAAAAAACATATAAATCGCAACAAGAACAATTCTATAAAAAATCGGTCAAGTGCAAGTTGGACTTGCACAATTAGTATTCCGTTCCGTGAATACCTGTAAAATAAAAATAAGAAAAAAAGTTCCCGACATGTTATATCTTAAGATCAAATAGGTATTTTCACATTTTTTCTTAGCCAATAATGTATAATAGTTATAACATCTTAGTTACTAAATGTATCTAGCTCAATCTAGAATCTGGTAATAAAAGTGTAAAAAAAAAATACTTACTACCTAAATGTTTAATTATAAACAAAAGAAAATAAAAATATTTTGTCTCGGTACTAACGTATAAAGAAATAAAATAAAATTATATCTCGGTATAAGAGTGACTCGCCACTTGGTTACATACACATAAGAGTATATTACAAAAACCTCCACCATACGTTAAGGAAAATATTTTTTTTATACCACACCATACGTCAAGAATTTTTTTATACCAGATAAATTATCAAACGTAATGCACTCTTATAATTTTCGCTCAATGTCATGACAAGGTGAAATATTGATTTTATTGTCCTTGAAATGCGGAATTTACAAAATATATTAATGAATGGTAGTTGTAAGAGTGAATTTATGAATGTCCATAATAATTTATGAAGAATATTCCAGAATTTTTAAAAAAAAATTTGATCAGTACTTTTCGCGATAGGGGGGGGGGGGGGATAGAGGTTTGTACCTATTTGTTAAAAAATAATTCAAAGAAAAGTGTACACAAGTATTACATCATATATATTTTTGAAATCGTGTTTTCTCAAGCTTCCATTTGACACCCCACTCGATGAGCTGGTCATTTTTTTTACTTCTGATACCCTCCAAAACTAACCCCTTAAGTTAAAATTTAACTTTCATAACTACACGACTCTCATTGGGCCATCAATTCCTCTATTTGTGCCAAGTTTGAACTTAATACGTCAAATAGTTTCGGAGAGAATCGGATGTGACAGACGGACAGACAGACACCGAAGTGATTCCAGAAGTGTTTCGCACGGAACACTAAAAAGGAGCCAGGAGGTGACGAGATAAAAAAAAAAGTGGCCAAGTTAATTGTTATTACTGACCTGGACTATCATTTTAATTGAAGTTAGCAATTTTTTACTTTCCAACTTGACCTACAGTTTTATCATCCAAGAATTTGTGTATAAGTTTGTCTTCATGTCATGACAAGGTGAAATATTGATTTTATTGTCCTTGAAATGCGGAATTTACAAAATATATTAATGAATGGTAGTTGTAAGAGTGAATTTATGAATGTCCAGTCAAGGTTTAACTTCAAGCAGTAACTGTCAAAATAAGGCTGACCAATTAGTTTTACATAGCGATTATCTTTGAGTTAATGTTTTAGCTCTACATTGCTAAACTAAGCCGAAATACACAACATTATTTGACGGAAACACCAGATTATAACCTGGTCATTCTACGCAAAGCTATTCGATCGTCTTGTGAAAAAAATTCACAAGGTTATGTTAGTACACTCGACGACGACGATAATAATCGTTGCAGATCCATTTAATGGAATCGTTCGCGAGTTATAACGCGATAACTAAAATAAATAAATTTCCAACTGATTAGAACTTCTTAAGGCCCTATTTCGAAAACGGCGCTTTTTTTTTCTACCATTTTTAATATTTTGATGCTCTGTGACATCCCAAAAAGTCTTAGTTACGTGAAACCGGGCACCTTGTATAATATAAACAAGTTTTAAAAATATTTTCAATTATGGGGAATATTCCAGAATAATAGGACATCCTGTTACTTGCTTTATATATCTCTGTTTTTTTTTTTAATTAAAACTAATTCACTAACTTACTTAACTTAACTTACTGTCCTGGCACCACTTTTGGATATAGTATAAAAACTTTTTTTTTAAAGCATATTAAGCCACTTTGCTCCAAAATACATTCTTTTGGACGCTGTAAAAATATGATTGTTCATGCGTGAGTATCTCTGAAATTCTTCTATACTCAATTTTTTTGAAACTAATATATCATCCAAGAAATATTCATCTCTAAAAGTCACACTTCTGTTTACTGTCTTCAAACATACACATTTTGGACCAATCAGAGTGCATAATTTAAGTCAAGTCTTAAGAAGGTCAATCAATGTTTAAGTACGTTCAAATCTACTGACTGACTTAACTAATATCCGACATGTGACGTCATATGATAGTTAAAAATATGTTCCACCCAATTTAGAAAGTAAATATTTCTACAAAACAATTATAGATTGGGGCGCGTAAAAGTTTTCAAGTTGTCCATAATAGATGGTATCACATAAAAAAAAGAGGCACAATTTTTAAGCAGTTGTGGAGTTAAGGTATATTTGAATCTATGCTGTCATTGAAAATATGGGGTTGTATTGTCTTAAAAGTTATTTTTTAATGTGAAACACTTAAATTCAGTATTTATTTTCCAACTTTTATTTGCGGATAAAGTACTGAGCAAATACCTTTTGACAATGAATAAAAAATCGTTTTACTTTTTGCTCCAACGTAGGTTCTTCTCAAGTTGCGCTAAAATCGAGACGTTACGTTTTTCATATCTCGTTTATAAAATTATAGCTAAATTGCGTACGTTGTTAACATTTTTTCTTTACAAAAGCCATTTTATTAAATTTACTTTTTCTTTATTCCTGCACGAAAGTCCCTGAAATATATTTTTGCTTTTTAACGAGACGAAATAACTTTAGAGTTGAATAAAAATGCTCTGATATATGTTCTTTTTAGATATACTGCGACAAACAAGAGTTTTTTTTTTTCATAATGAACGTAATTTTTATACTTACCAGTGTATAGAAACATTAAGCTTTGCTTTTTTGAATAAAAATAATTTTCTCTCAAAATTTGTTTAAAACCATCTATGCTGTAGTAAAATATTTTTTCATGTGCGAGATTTTCGCGTTTGATGTCATTTACACAGTGTAAATGAAGTCTAGAGTGTTGAGCTGTTTAAACAATGGGTGCAGAAGTTTGAATAAGCTATCTAACTTCAAGTAAACTTCGCACAGGATCGCCAAGGACATCAAACATGTTGCAAACCTCATAACTGCCGTAAATGCTTTTCATCATTTACTAACATCTTAATGACCACGTCAATGAACAGAATTTCCGTTATTGAAGTTCAATCAACGTAATCCTAAAGCTTTAAGAGCATATACCTAATCATTGAGCCCAGGAAAAGGAATTTTTTTAGAGAAACTATTCATTCAGCTTTTTATTTTACCAGGTGTACAAGTATGAAATGCGGATTTTTTTTCTTAAAAAACATGTTAAATTCGGAAGAATGATAAAAAGTGCTTTATTCAAAGTATGCTCCATCGCTTGTTATGCATTTTTTTTTCCCATCTTTCGGGCAATTTGTGAATACCACGCCAGTAAAAATTCCCCTTTCGCTGCGAAAAATTTATCGAGCCATTTTTTCACATCTTCGTATGAACTAAAGCGCTGCTCAGCAAGTGCGTGACCCATCGATGCAAACAAGTGGTAATCGGAAGGAGCCAAGTCAGGTGAATAAGCCGCATGGGGTAGAACTTCCCAGCTGAGTGCTTCCAACGTGTCGCGAACTGGTTTTTCCGTATGTGATGGAGCATTGTCATGAAGAAAAATGACTTTGTGTTGCCTCTTTCGGTATTCTGGCCTTTTTTCAAGCAGCGAACGGTTCAAATCGGTCAATTGTTGTTGGTAACGTTTAGTATTAACCTTTTCCCCAGGTTTTAACAGCTCATAATAAACCACGCCCCTCTGGTCCCACCAAACACAGAGCATCGTCTCTCTGCGGTCGATGTAGATGGTGCGCCTGGGTCTACCCATGATTTTTTGCGCTGGGGATTCTCAAAATAAATCCACTTTCCATCCCCTGTAACTATACGATGCAAAAACGACTTCCTTTTGTACCGAGCGAGCAAAATGTCACACGTGTTTTTGCGCTTTTCCATTTGCCTGTCGTTCAACTCATGTGGTACCCATCTACCGGTCTTCTAAATCTTTCCCATCTCTCGTAGCCGATTGGAAACAGCTTGTTGACTAACGCCCAATTGCTCGGCGAGTTGTTTTTGTGTTTGTGAATCATCTTCGTCCAACAATGCTTGCAATTCCACATCTTCGTTTTTTTTTTGGCGGTTTTCCACGTTCCTGGTCTGCAACATCGAAGTTACCACTTTTGAAATGCCGAAGCCATCGTTCACCGTATCTTGCGATGGAGCATGTTCACCATAAGCTTCTCGAAGTAATCGGTATGATTCAACAGCAGTTTTCTTCAAA
Source organism: Pachyrhynchus sulphureomaculatus (assembly GCA_019049505.1). Classification (NCBI taxonomy): domain Eukaryota; kingdom Metazoa; phylum Arthropoda; class Insecta; order Coleoptera; family Curculionidae; genus Pachyrhynchus; species Pachyrhynchus sulphureomaculatus. The sequence continues at coordinate 10,339 of JAHKBH010000248.1, forward strand.
TGAAAACAAAATTTAATGCTGTCCGCGAATGTTCTTTGTTCTGTATAAATTTCGACATATTGAACACAACACTATGCACACACTTTTTCAATTTATCACTAGTGCGCGTCTGACACTTGTTGATAACACAACAAAATGGCGCAGTGTCAAATCTTTATAGCACAAACTGCATTGGTGCACCATCTGTTGTCTGAAATCCGCATTTCATACTTGTACACCTGGTATGTGATAATACGTAGCTTAAAATACAACTTGTAAAATTTTAATTAAAAAAAAAACTAGCTGTGGTGCACTCGTTGCCCTGCGACCCTTTTTTTTAAGGATAATTGCGGTGTGCACGATTACTGGGAGCTGGATCATCTGAAATCAAAATGTCCAAAGAAATCAGTTTACTCAATGATCAATCTTATCTTTGAATTTATCATCAAATGGCATTGCTTTAAACAAAAAAGCGAAAAAATGACGTTACCGCGTTTTACATTTTTGCTAATTAAAAATGAAGTTCTTGTATATGTATAGAGAAAATATGTACCAAATTTCATCAACATCGGTTCAGTGGTTCTTGAGATATCTTGCACACCGCCAAGCTCTTTTCGAGAAGAAAAACGCATTTAAAGTTGTGAACTGTATAACGGTACTGAACAAACTCCCATTATCTAATATAGAACCTTAGAATAGCAGATGTGAATGCCTTGTCCCTTTTAAGAAGGCAATTGAAGAATCTCTTTTTATTATATTATAAAAAAAAAAGTTTAAAATACATTAAAATCGAGTTAAGGTCGGCGAAGGCGAACCCGAGAGCAGCTGCTCGTTGCCTGCTCCGAAAACTCCTCAATTTTTAACCGATTCTTATGAAATTTACAGAAAATATTCTCAAGATATCATACTAAATGAAAATGTAAAAATCCAAAAATCGAATTTTTTGATCCAGATGACTTGGTATATATATCACCTTAAACTTAAACCTATTTTTAGAGCTACTGTAATATATCCGAATTTGTTTTGCTACTATTTATTTACTCTGAAATAATTTGTATAAGTTTATTTTAATGCAGAGATTACTAGGGTGAAATCGAAAATGTTCTCAAATAGCTTACGTTATCAAATATCAGCTAACACCAAAGTTATTTTATTTTTCCTCGTTTTAAAATGCAAAATTAACATGCCAATATGAAACAAAATTGTTGGTTTACTGTTATCGTAACTATAAAAAAATATCGTTTATTCAAAGGTTCGCTATTACCTAGACCAGGGGTGCTCAAACGGTCGATCGAGTGCTTTTTGAGTCTATCTCGAGAAAAAAATTCCGATATAGAACTATTCACAGATTTTGTTTTAGGTAACTAAAACAAAATGTAATGAATAAACTACTAAAATTGTAAAGTTTGACGGGAACATTCGAGACTTCGTTCGCGCCGATATAAATGTTGCGCCTGCAGGAATAGGAGTCAGTCTGAGTTGTAACTTGAAGGCGATACATCGATACAAAGTTTATTAATAAATAGTCCAAAATGAGTGCGGCGAAGAAAAGTAAAACTTATCATTTTAATAACGATTGGGAGGAAGAATTTTTCTTTTGTATGGTAAAGGATAAGTGCATTTGTCTCATTTGCCGTGCATCAGTTGCAATACCTAAGCGTGGGAACTTAGAGAGGCATCATAAAACGGTTCATAAAAACTATGAAAAGGATTTTCCGTCACAGAGTGAATTAAGAAAACGAAAAGTACGTGATTTGATAACTTGTTTGAAAAAAGAACAAACCGTGATCACAAGACCAGCCAAACAATTAAAAGCTGCAACGATCGCGTCATTTAAAATATCTCATATATTGGCGAAACACAAGAAACCATTTGATGATGGATTGGTTGTGAAGGAAGCATTTATTGAAGCGGGTGAGACTTTATTTGGAGATTTTAAAAATAAAACAGAGATTATGTCTGCTATTAGAGAACTTCAGTTATCTCGTCCGACTGTCACAAGGCGGGTTGAAGTCATGAGTCAGGACATGGCAGATAAACTAAAACATGATATCATGGAATGTACATACTTTTCTTTACAGTTCGACGAATCCACCGATATGACGGACACTGCCCAGCTGTGTATTTTTATTCGAATGGTATTCAATGACATGTCGGCTAAGGAAGAGTTTTTGACAATGATTTCTCTGAAAGGAAAGACCCGTGGCGAAGATATATATGACGTTTTCTTCAATTTTGTAACAAACTACAAGCTACCAATATATAAACTAGTGTGCATTACAACCGATGGAGCACCAGCAATGACTGGAAACAAAAACGGTTTTGTGGCATTGTGTCAAGCTAATGATGATTTCCCTTCATTTTTCTCCTTCCATTACATTATACATCAACAAGTTTTTTTTTTTTTTTTGTGTTCAAAAGTTCTAAACATGGAGGAGATTATGGGCATTGCAATAAAAATTGTGAATTCTATCCGTGCACGTAGCTTGCAACGATGGCTCTTTAAATTGCAGTTGGTGAGTCAGCTGAACACACTGATTTAGTTCTTCACACGGACGTCAGGTGATTGAGTCGCGGAAAATTCCTAGAAAGGTTTTAAGAATTATTGCCCGAAATAACAGCTTTTCTGGACGAAAAAGGTGATGACACTCAGATGCTGAAAAACGGAAAATGGCTGTCTGATTTGGCATTTTTGTCAGACATCACAATGCATTTAAACACCATTAATTTGGAGCTTCAAGGTAAAGGAAAAACTATTATTGAGATGATTAGCGCAATAAACGCATTCAAAAGTAAATTGCAACTTATGATAGATCAACTGAAAAGAAAGGATCTGAAAAATTTTCCGTCTTTGAAAGCAAGGATTCCTCAGTTGAATTATGATATTTATGAGGCAGAATTATTAAATATTTTGGGCCAATTCGAAATACGTTTTTATGATTTCAGTAAATTGGCAAATATCGCATCATTTATGAGTTATCCTTTTTCGTGTAAAAACATTGAGGAATTAGCTACTGAAATAGCAAGTCAGTGTAACATGGACTCATGTTCTGTTGAAAATGAGTTAGTGCAGATTATATCAGATATACATCTCAAAGCCACAGCATCTGATACAAAATTCTGGTGTTTTATATCTGAAGTTAAATATCCGAATCTAAGGCAAATCGCCGTTCAACTGACGGCAATGTTTGGGTCAACTTACTTGTGCGAGTCTGCATTTTCTGAAATGAAGATAATTAAGTCAAAATATCGCAATCGACTAACTGACGAACATATGTCATCATGCTTGCGATTAGCACTCGGTAATTACGTACCATCTTATGAAAAGTATGCTGAGGACATGCAGTGCCACGCTACAACATCCAAAGTCACTCTTTAGTTAAGTTTAGACACTAGAACTCGTTTGTTTTGTAATAACCAATAAACTCGCAATTTTGAATAATTATGAGTTTTTTCATTGACATTTTAGAGCAGACCTACACTTACCCTGACTAAAAAAATGCATATTGTGCGGAAAACTAATATCTGTGCCACGATACACCCTACCTAGACGACAATCCTGCATCACACTTACTTGCAGCCTCTCAGAGTCGATCGATCGTAGTCTAACAATATTGAGGTAGATCGCCAGCAGTTCAAGTTTGAGCACCCCTGACCTAGACGTTCAGAGATAATTTAAAATTTAAGGATCTGCTGCTCAAATTACATATCACATACGTCAAGGTATTCCCCTAAGATCGTTTTATCAAACCCAGGCGATGACAGTGTTGTTGATTACTCGATTTATCTAGGATTACCATTCATTTTAGTTAAATGTTGATTATATTTGCTATTTATCAGAGTCGTGTTCGATGTCCTAGAATTCTTGTAGGAGGTCACCGGGTCTCAAGTACCTGGCTCTTCCATTATAATGGATCGTCATCGCTGATGGTACTTGTCCCAAGAAGTTAACTTGTTTTCATTCTTCACTTTGGATCTTCAGCTCTCGGTGATGTAGAGCATTAGACATTCTCCTCTGTGCTTTATTTTGTACTGCGTGTTATACACCCATGGAGCCAAGGTTGACAAAGAAACATGAGTCCTGATCTAATCATAATCATCTTGATGATCAACTTGTTTATGAGTATTCCATTCTGAAAACTACCAAACCTGTATGGTCTCTTTGAGTGCTTTTAGCCTTTTAAATGTTGAATAACGCCATTATCTCCAGATATTCATTGTGCTAGTCTCCTCTTTTGTTGGGTGGTCCCAAATATTGGCTGGAATCGATACTGCTAATTCAGGAAACTTATTTATATTTGTTACTACCCAATGATGAAATGAATATACAGTTTACCTTCATAAAGTGAAGAATTTTGAGATAAAACCTTAACATGTTTAGGTTAATTTAGAAAACATATTAGTTTAAATAATGCAATTTGATTATATCATTTTATTTAGAGTAATCTATTTTTGAAAAAGAAATATGATCTCTAAACTAACATTTTTTATTTAGTTGCTATATCGTTTTAGAAAATTGCGACTGCTTGATTTCATTTCTACGTAACTATTGTCCACATGGACAATCTGAAAAACTTAATTTTTAAACTAAATTTGTTTGTTTGTTACAGATGCAGCTTAAGATCAGATTGTCAAGATGCAGCTAAGGATCCTCTCTATTGGATTAGCTATAAAAGTGGTAGATGTACTACAATTACCTCAGTGATTCCTAATCAGCTTCAAAGGACAACTGCTCGGACGGTAGAACATAAACGTTTTTATTAGTTTTTATTAAACCTGTGTCGGGATTTCTTTTCTTTTATTTAAATAAAATATTTACGTTTTTATCTCCCTGGCGGGAAAAATATATTCGTGACAAAATTGCCCTCTGAGATGTTTGCATTTCTTTACCTTTCAATGTCTTTAGAACATGAAAAACATAGTTTCTAGTTTCCGTAAATCTGTGGGTCGGTGACCGAAATAACTCGCAAATGACAAGAAGTATTTAGTACACATATAGGACTTGAAGTGGGGAAGGTTCATGTAGTTTTCGAACGATACCCCTTCAGGGGAAAGGAATGAAAGGGACAGGATCAGGCAGATACATTTTGTAAAGTTTCACTCATATTTATAGGATTTCTTTCTGATTTTTAGTTGAGAGAACAAACAAATGTTAAGTCAAATATGTAAACGTGAGGGAGGAATAACTAAAAATGGTTGATCATAAAAAAAGTTCTGTACTATAAACGGTGAAAAGTCCCGGGACTTTACGAGGGATGGCAGCACAAACAAAAACCATTTTTTTTGTGCTTTCAGTTAGTGTCAACTCTCAGAAGATTTGTGTAAAATCTTCATGACATTTTGTCTATTAGTTTGCTAGTTACCCCTTCAAAAAGAAAACACTTCTTTTTGATGGGAAAAATACAGCCAGAACCCAAAACTGGCTTGAGAAGTGTTATGGCACATTTGGTCCGTCCAAAGGAACTATATGTGAATAGTTTAGTGAAATTAAATGCAGTCGAGCAAGCATCGATGACGCACCACGTTCCAGACGTCCAAATGAGGCAGTCAGTCCAAAAAACACAAAAAAAACCTGGCACCGTTTCGGTGTAGTTCAAATGAACGTCGATTGGTAACAATAGACGAAACATGGATCCACCACTATACGCCTGGGTCTAACAGGCAGTTCTCAGAGTGGCTGGAACCGCATGAAAGTCGACCGAAGCGTCCAAATACACATCAGCTGAAAAGGTTTGGAGAACAATCACCGGTCGCATTTAGCGAAGAAAAAAGTGTTGTTTCACCAAGATAATGTACTAGCTCACAACTCCATAAAATCGATCGTGAGATTGGATCAGTTGAACTATGAATTGCTTCCTCATCCGCCATATTCACCAGATCTGCCCCCCCAGCGATTATTACCTCTTTCCAAATTTGAAAAGGTGGCTCTAGGGAAAGAGATTTGACACAAATGGAGAGGTCGAATTGGAGACCGAGGCTTATTTTGGAGTACTCTACAAATCATACTACTATATATGAAATTTCCTTTTAATATTTTAATTCATTTTTAAAGAAAACCCGATCATGATGTAAAATTATATTATTTCTTTAGCACACCATGATCAAAAGTTTTCTTACTTACTCTCACTCAAAATATTAACCGCCACCATCATTAGTGTATTATTTTAACAGGGACTGGACACTAATGAGCGTAAAAATGAAAAATCGTAAATTATGTTTTTAAAAAAATGCACAAAATTATTTATTTACAGTAGAACCCCGATTAACCGAGTCGCGATTATCCGAGTTCCGGATTAACCGAGCCAATCTAAGAACCTGATTATCCGAGGTACGCGCGTCTATGCTGCGTATTAACCGAGCTTCTAAAATATGTAGGTACATATTTCCATTTAAAATCGTCTGGCCCGTGTGTGGGGTTCCCCTATTTATGTTTTTAGACTCTTTCAGCATGTAAATTTGCGTGAATGCAGTGCGTTATAGCGTTTACTACGGAGAAGTACGAGTATACTCACATAATTTATTTGGTTGGAGTTCTGGTAGTTAAGTGTAATTAAGACGAACTGCTTTGTTTGAATTTTTGTTTGTCGTATTATAGTGGAGCAAAACAAGCGTAAAAGAATCGTCGTTCCTATTGAAGAAAAATTAAAAGCCATCAGAAGAATTAAAGCAGGAGAGACAATTAAAGTTGTTGCACGAGATTATGGAGTAGGTGAGGTAACAGTTGGAGATTGGAAAAGAAACCGCACAAAAATAGAAGAGTGGTGTATAAATCAAGCCTCCTCGCCCTCAGGAAGAAAATCAATGAAAACCGTCGACTATGAAAAGGTTACCGAAGCTTTATTCATGTGGTTTAACCAACAGAGATCAAAAGGTGTGCCTCTGTCAGGTCCAATTTTACAACAGAAAGCAATAATGATTAGTAAGCAATTCCCAGAGATAGATCAGTTTACCGCCAGTTCGGGATGGCTTGACCGCTGGAAAAAACGGTACGGTGTACGACAACTGACTGTATGTGGTGAAAAACTTTCTGCTGATGTGTCATCAATTGAGAAGTTTAAGCAGAACTTTAAAAAGCAAATCGAAGATTGTGGATACACATGTGATCAAATTTACAACTGTGACGAAACTGGTCTGGATTATAAAATGCTTCCATCAAAAACATTGGCATCTCGACAGGAACAATCAGCTCCTGGGCACAAACGAAGTAAGGAAAGATTAACTATAATGGTATGTTCCAATGCATCTGGCAAGCACAAAATTCCACTGATGGTGATTGGCAAGTCTGCACGTCCAAGAGCTTTAAAAGACATCTTACCCAAAGTCCTACCAGTCTATTACAAAAGTCAGAAGAGGGCATGGATGGATGCGACCTTATTTACTAACTGGTTTGAAGAAGAGTTCGTGCCACCTGTGACCAAATTTTTGAACAGAAACCATCTTCCTATTAAAGCAATTTTGTTAATGGATAATGCCCCTTCTCACCCTGGAGAAGGACTTCATGTGGGCGAAATTGTTGTAAAATTTTTTCCTCCAAATGTAACCAGCATAATGCAACCATTGGATCAAGGCATCCTCGAAAACATTTTAAAAAATTATGGGCGTTTATATCTTGAACATCTGTTAGAATACACAGAAAAGGAGGATATTATCAATAGGATGAGAAAGGTTACACGGAAAAATGTTATTTACTGGGTAAGTCAAGCTTGGGATTCTGTGCGTACTACCACTATTCAAAAATCTTGGTGAAAAGTTATTGATTTTTAGGACTATAATGACAGTGAAGAAATGTCCTGTTCAAATTTTGACAGCAAGATAGAAGAAAAAAGAAAAAGTTTATTTGAATTAATGCAAAAATTAAAAGGTTGCGAAAATGTGACAAGAGAAGATGTTGTTGAATCGATTACAGCAGATGATTTAGATGAAGGAATGCGTATTAAAGAAATAACAAATGCCTTTCAGGAAACCGAAAAATCAGATGACGATGACGAAGCGGCGGTGGATGAACAGTCTGCCACTAAGATCTCTCATCAAGAAGGTTTTGCTTCTTTGGAAAAAGCTTTGAGGTATATCGAACAACAACCAGAGGCAACCCCAGTGGATTTGCTTCTTCTTAATAGATGGAGAAACATTGCAGCGAGAAAAAGAAGATGCCATATGAAACAGAAGCGCATAGATACCTATTTCACTGTTTTATAATATATGTACCTATTTATATGTTACAAACATTAATACATCGGTTTAAAGTATTGGTGTTTATTTTTTGAATGAATAAAAAACAAATCCGGATTATCCGAGTTTTCAGTTATCCGAGGAGGGTGCCCCCCCCCCCCCCCCCCACGTTACCTCGGATAACCGGGGTTCTACTGTATTTATTTATTAATGTAGCTGTTTTTTAATATATTTGTGATGGTACTTCATTAATATAGTATGAAGTAAATTGAAATAATGATCCTATTTATCCCGGCAGTTGGATTCCGGTTTACTCCATAGTTAGGCGTATTTGTACACATAAATAAGGAGTCATTGTAGTCCTCTCTGAAATATAATTTTTGGTATATTTCTAAAATCAACACAAATTTTTAACTCAAACATGGGTTGTCGAAAAAGTATCGGGTTTTATTTTCGCTAGATAGATATAAAGACACCCATTTCTGGTAGTTTGCTGATTCTACTGACGAGCATTTGAAAAGTTGTATTTCAGACAACAAATTAAAAAAAAGTTGTCATATCTATGGATTCAGTCGAAACTTGCAATGTCTTGAAAATGAGTGAAATTTATGAACTACAATAGTCGATAAAATCTTGGAAAAATTTGGGCAAGATAGCACATCAGTAGTCATGTCATCGTTGTGAAACTAAATATCCATCACCAAACAGTTTTAAACCGTTTAGAGGTGGTTGGATACTAGAAGAAGCTCGATGTTTGCTTTAATTGGCTTATTGGTAGGGCGTAATCGTTACTGCCTTGTGTCTAGGAGGATGGGTAATGAACATCAGTTTAAAATTATTGTTAGCACATGTCCGATATCCTAGAATTCTTATAAGAGGTCACCGGGTCTCAATTACCTGATCTTTCCATTATAGTTCATCGTAAGACATCGCTGATGATTTAATTCTGGTCGACGTGCCCTAATTAATTGACTGAATCACCATCTGCAAAACATTGTTGAAACGGAACGACATGGATACATTTTTGAAACGTTTCATTAGGGGCGATGAAAAATGGAGCACGTGCAACTGTAATGTGCTAAATAGATCGTGGTCGATGAGTGGCTCCAACATAGCCATGTGATTAATTCTAATATCTGCTGTCAATAATTAATCGAATTGTAACCAGCAATCATTGAGAAACACAAAAGGACTTGTGATGACGTCACATATATTAATGACCCGGCAAATATTAAGAGTTCTTGGCTGGGCAACTTATGACATGGTTCAGTTCTTCACCCAGGAATCTCATAATTTTTACAGTTATGGGATAGTACTTCTACCAGAAAATTGACAAAAGGTTTATTGATTGAAATGACTTATTTTAATTTAAAAAACTTCATTTAAAATATGAAAAAAAGTATGTGAATTTCGACTTAAAAAGGTCCGATAGTTTTTCGACTACCCAGTATTTGAAATGAAATATTTAGAGATGCTTAATTATTTTTAATGTCTTGGTAAGATTAATTAGGGAGAAATTTTGAAGATTTAGGCGACTTATAAAGTTGTTACTTATTAAAAAAGGTTTCTTGGGGTTTTTAACGCTTGATGTCACTAGTTTAGAACCTTTTCGAATTAACAACACTGAGACGTGATCTTTCTAGCGTGGGCTAGTATACTCGCCCTTATTTCTTTAGAGTACTCTACACAGAGTATCTTACTACTCAGTATATGTCACCACTACACGGAACACTTTATTTTTGTACTCGACGCGCGTTTCGCTAACCATGTTAGCTTCGTCAGGAGCGATGATTCACTAAAGCTAAACTACATATTTACCTTATTTATACTTAGCCAAACATGTGAATTACTCAAGCGTAATTCATTACATGGGCGAGGCTATTAGTTCTGGTCAAGTAACCAGTAGAGGAGACTATAAGGAATAAGCCCTTTGTCTTTATTTAAACAACTTTTACATTTTATAATTTCCATACTTTCATATGCGTTCAACAATCTCCTATCAACATCTTCAATTAATCTTAGATTATCTACCAAAATATTTTATGCAGTATCTTTCAAGTTTTGAAAAAGTATGGGATACTAGCGGACTTTCCCAGATTTAGTGTACTGCACGTTACAAACAGATTATAACGTAAGGGCCCTGGACTAAAAGACATAGACGCCAAAAACTTAAAAATTTATTAAGGCGCAAACAATTCGATAATTTTTCAATTTTTTTTGTATTATTTGCATGTTTTCTTGTGGTGTGTTGTTGCTGATGTAGCACATACCATTGCTAGGAGGATCACGTACAGTGACAGAGACAGTGTCTTTGATTTAGTCGGGTCACAACGTTTTGTCTGCTAGTTATCCTCAGTATTTTTCAGACAAATACAGAGTTTAGTTTTAAACTTCTAGAAATAACCTACCTGACGAAACACAAGAACTTTGTATTTTTAAGACTTATCATTATGTAATTCTTGCATGCGTTTTCCACTAATCTTTAAATGGAAAAATCTCTGATCGTAATACATACAGTATAGTTAATAGTTAATAGACTTTGTTATTTATTATCAGCAAATATTATTCTACCAATTAAATCAAATAATTTGAATAACGCATTAGGCAGTACTGAGGTTTTTAAGTCAAAAACTAGCGGAAGACGTAAACAAAAATATACTATTGTCGTTAATAGATATGTCTATATAGTAATAATAATTTCATTTTTCTCTTGCAGTTGGATCTTGTAATAGACAATTTGCCCAGTCTTAGTGGACACTTCTTATGTGCATTTACAGCACTAGACAAGACCCTTGTCACTAACGCCACCAGAAAAGGATCTGGAGTGAATTGTACTACTCCAAGAACAGACTCTTTACCATCTATACCCCCTGGCCAACGTAAGTTATATATTTGGACAATTCTAATAAATTATGTTATAGTAGTACCAGTATAATACACAACATATATAAAACAAATGAACCAAAAAAACTTTTTTTCTTTCACCCGTTTTATGTACAGGTAGAAACAAAAAAAAAATTGGGCAAAAATCGCCACCACAATTTTTGTAGGTATGAAGTTGTATGTCCTTAAACTTATCATATATACTATATCATTATGTCAATGTTCTTATCACTATCCTGATGTTAAACACTAGGTGTGGCTAGAAAATAACTGGACTGTAGAGATTTCAATATTGTAACTAGCGGATACAAAGTACCCGTTACTCGTCCGGATCCGGAAATCCAGGTATCTACACATTGATGGCTGGTAACTAAGTCTGCGGTCAACCAAACTAAAACTACCAATGCTACCTACTCGTTTATACGAAATATATCTCTTCTTCATGAGTGGCGTTCGGTTTCGGTACATTCGGTATCAATTGTAATGATTGACAAGAATGAGTGCGCGTATACAATTATAAATTATACATACATACATATACCCGAAACTAAACTGGTTGATAAATACAAACGGTACGCGGCGAGATCGGTACTTCATATCTGGTACAATGTAACGAGTACTTTTTGAAGAAATACCGGGTACCCTAAATACTCGAAAGTACCGATACTTGACATCACTACCGGACTGATTCTGTTACGCCGATAATATTGGTGCCACGCGGTTGGCAATGGTCGGGCTTTGAGCTTGAATACCCCCTCTACTTGTTCCGTCATTCTGATGACCGTCCAATTTCCAGTTCGGCTGCAGCGCTAGTTTAAATCGGGCCGTGTATTTGGTCTGCGTCGGAAAAAATACTTAGTGTCAATGTTGAGCAACGAATTAACATGAAATTTCTCGTTAAACTTGGAAAGTGTGCTACAGAAATATTAAGTTTGCTGCAAGAAGTGTATGGTCATGATTGCTTATCACGAACTCAAGTTTTCGATTAGGTAAAACATTCTAAGATAGCAGAGAAGACATCACAGACGATTCCCGCGTTGAGCGTCTACGAACGGCAAGAACAGACGACAACATTGAAAAACGTCGGTATAATAATTCGAGAAAGTCGACGTCTGAGTATTACAATTGTCAGTGAGTTAACAAATATTGCCAAAACATCCATCCTACTCACCTGACCTTGCTGCATGCGACTTTTGGTTTCCCAAAATGAAGGGTGCGTTAAAAAGGACCCGTTTTGAATGCTTTAACGCAGTAAAGAAAAAAGCGACGGAGGTCATGATGAACCTGTCAGACGACGACTTGCAGCACTACTTCCAACAATGAAAAATTCATATGCAGCGGTGTAGGGATCGAGAAGAAATGTATATTGAAGGAAATTAGGGTTTTAATGTCAAAGTGTAAAAATAAAACGTTTTATTGAGTCCGGTTATTTTCTAGAAACACCTCGTACAGGCAGTGGCATCTAGGTCATAGAAATGTTGATATCTCGATTTTAATATATATAATGTAAACATCTAAGCAACATCGTAATATCTCTCCCTGATTTCGTATTTGAAAAAGTTGTCTCTTCATTTTTTGTAACTTATCCTAGCATTTTTATTAACAGGTTACCTCACAAACCTCTAATATATTTCTTTAGCCGCTATATGTCTATTTCTTGTCGGCTTTTACCTCCTAATCACGTTGGTTAACAAGTGTAAGACGTGGGACTTAATCTGCAAAAAAAAAAAGAAAGAAAAAGGTAGTAAAACAAGCCGTACAAAGTAAGAAAATGCTTGTGAAGATATATACAAAAGAAACTTCAAACTGGCGTATATTTTTTAAAGGATTCGAACGCTGAACGCTAGTAAGAATATAAATAAAAGAGTTCTATTAAAATACTACGTTTGTAAATAAAGTTAAGTAATCGGACTTTTTTTTTTATTTTTAAATAATTATTGCAACGTTTTAACGTATTAGCAGCAGAAAAGGAAATTTAACTAGATTCCGACGAATTTGAAGGTATGGTATGGCACACATTAGCAGCCGTGCGGATATACAAGTTTCCTTAACAAAATTAGCTCTCAAAAATTTTTCCAGAGAAGTGTAAAATAGCAATATTGAATGAACAAAGGTGTTTTCTGTTGGAGGAAGGCTAAAAAGTTGATAGATCGTGATTATAAAATCACTTACAAAGTTTTAAGAAGCATTCTTTAGTATATTAGATAAAATAGTTGGTTTTTACCAAGTTCCAAGTAGAAAGCAACAGAATAAACACTGTTTTTATTGAGTTCCAGAATAGTGTATAAATAAATTAGTCAAAGTAAAAAAATTTTATGAAGTTCCATTTCATTTTACTCACAAGTCAGATGGAATTAATGCCTTTTCACAAAATTCTAGAACATTTTATGGGGAGATCAGTCGAGATGCTGATTTTAACAAAGGCCTAGAGCATTCTATCCCTAAACAGAACAAATTAATTTACGTTGACTACTTTCTAGAAAGTGCAATATGGAAATCAATCAACAAATTTACTAAGGTCGGACAGATTATATTTGTTAATCAGATAATATAAAGTTTTAGATAAAATACAGTCACATTAAGCACTGTTTTTATAAAATTCTAAAATGTTCTGTGTGAAAATTAATACTAATTTTAAAAAATTTTAGGTCATTCTAGTCAACAATAAGACAAAATCAACACATTGTTACAGATGTCTAGGATATTCTATCTGAAAATCAGTTAAAAACACAAGAATATTCTGGAACATTTTACTCGCAAATCAGACAAAATTAATATAGTTTGCAAATTCCTACAATATTCTATGTAGATATCAGTCGATGTACATAGTTTATACAAAGCTCTAGAACATTCTGTTTGTAAATTGACTTAAGTACTTAGTTTTTTTAAAGCTTTAGGTGAAAAAACAGTGAGAATAATACGGCATATTCTTGTGATACGGGAAGAAATATTACGTACACAGTTTATTGATGTTTTACAAATATCAAACCACATTTGAAAGATTTGGATGTTTATCATTCTTTCTAGATAGAATATTCTATGCGGAAATTAACTGATATAAATAATTGGTTTAAAGATCTAGAATATTCTATTTGTAAATTACGCTAAGTACTTAGTTTTTATAAAGCTTGACATAGGTGAAAAATAGTCAAAAACGACATGCTTTATGTCCTGCTGGTACCAGAACACTTTTAAAAAATATTCTAGTCTTCTACACTGATTATAGTGATGTTACTCAATTTTTTTTATACTTGAGTAAAACATGTTCATGCTAAGCAGTTAATCAAGGCGGATTTTCAAATTATGCTAATAATGGGAAATTACATATTTTCATCTTCGCCCGGATTAATCAATAACTTCGAGCCGGAACTGTGAATAATACCAATATTAAGACAGCTGGTGGGTGTTTGTATATACTATTTTAATAAATTGGACGTAAGTGACATGAAAGAGTATGATCCAATCTTGGGGCGTTACACGTCTAATAAGAATGTTGAGTGATAATGCGTAATTTTTTATGTATTGTAATTATTATGAGTATTGAGAATTATTTTTGTTCATTTGTCTTACTTGCTATATTCCCAATTTATTCTGAAAAACATGATGACTATCGCACTAGTTGTGTTAACAAAGCAAGTATTTATTTTTAAATTATAAGCATCGGAAACCTCATAATTAATACATGTACGCTCTCGCGTTTTCTAGACTTTATTAATCCATCAATTATGTTCTAACTTCTTTAACAAACAATTAATTTTAAATATCTTGTTCTCAGATTTACTAGTGCATAATCATAATAATATCTAAATGATTTGAGTCGAGCTTTTTTAAATTCATCCATGTTTTTATTAGAATTTATATTAAAATCTGACAGGAGGAACAAGTTTCTTTATTTTGTTCAGAAATGATGAATATTCTGACAACTGAATCTTACGCAAAGTTGAATTCGAACTTTAAAGATGTTATTTTTGTATGTAGATAGTTATATAAAAACAAAAGTTATATATTAAATAATTATATTTGCCCTTTATCAGCGATGGGTATTATTCACAGGATGCACTCAACTATTAAGGGGTTGCATACACCTCGAATTTTTAAAAATTCATTTTTTTTATGGATTTTTATTCTCTTACTTCTAAGAATTATTCAAAAAACAAATAATCTTAAGAAAATTCCATTCCATTACAACGTTATAGCATTAAATTTGACCTGGCGTCAGATTGGGACCGCTACCTGTCTCACTGTCAATTTTAAATATTTTTTCACTTTTTTTAAATCTTAATAATTACTTTTTCTACAAAATATCGAGAGATTTTTTTAATTTTGCTAATAGACAATTTTTTATAGATAATTAAACATACATTTTTTCGTCGAACATTGCATACTAAAGTTCGAAATACCGTAAATTTTTTATTTTTGAAAAAAAATCCTTCGTCAATTCTTAACTACTACATTATACAATTTTAAAGTAGAATAAAAATATATAATCGCCATTCTTTTGTATTATTCACTTAATAACCTTTAACATTTTTTTTTAAATTACATAATTTTTGCAGCGCCCAGGTGTATGCAACCCCTTAGAGATATTTAATAAGGGTTCATATTAATAACTTGTTTTATTATAACGATCTTACTTTGAACTTTTGTTTTTTAATTTTACTTCAACATTTCAACATTTTTACTTCTTTTTCATAATTAATAAATAAAGATTATAGCAAAATGACAGGGTAGCCCATCTAAAAGGAAATAGATGTTTTTAGTGTTCTGTTGGAACACTTATGTTCTGTCTATTTGTCATACCTGATTTTCTCCGGAACTATTTGACATAGAAAGTTGAAATTTGACGCAAATATGGGAATTAATAGCCCAATCAGAGCCGTGTGGTTTTGAAAGTTAAATTTTAACTTAAGGGGTTAGTTTTGGGGGGTGAAATCGGAAGTGAAAAATGAAATTTTTTACCTACTGATCGAGTGGGATGTCAAATGAACGATTGAGAAAACATGAGTTCAATAATATATGTAATGTAATACTTGTTTTCTTTGTATTTTTTTAAGCAAACAGCCGAAAATCTTGGAATGTTCTCCATAAAGTATCTATTAAATGAAAATTATCGCTGGTACATTACCTTTGATAATTTATCTGGTATATAAAAAAAAAAACAAAAATGTCAAGATCATCAGTTTTTAACAGTGAAAATTGATTTGGGGTGTGTTTAGTAAAGTCATCTATCATTTATACCTCCGTTACAAAAATTTTTATTTTAAAGGCACTCACAACACGGAACACTAATTGTGCAAATACGACTTGCGCTAGGCGCTTTTTTTTAATAAAAATTTAAATCTATTTGGGCGAATATATCTTTAAAGTCCTAAATGTCAAAACGTTTCGAATTGCATTAGTTATTTCTTAAGAAACTAAAGTGAAATTTTGAAGGAGGTTAACATCAGTCTACTTCCAATCGATCTATATACAGTCTGTCAAGTAAGAACGTGTCCGCGAGAATTCATTTTTGGTAGATACGATTCTAGCGATTCAACAAAAAATCGGTAGAGGGATTTTTTGTCTACGACGCATTTTAGTAAAAGTATCAGTGGATTCCGAACTTTTGTCAAAATCACGTAACATCCAAAATGAGTCATTTCTTTGCGCGTCGCTTCGAGGCAGTCTTCCTTTGTTCCCATCCAAAGGGACCTAAAATGACACATTCCGTGGCCGCTAAATGTGTTAAAAAGTCGGTATCGTTTGTGAAGAACTGGGTAGATCATTTTAATGAGACAAAAAATGTCGACGATTTGGCAAAACGTGGCTCGGTAGGCAAGGTCACTCTGAAAGTCGAAAAACGAATCGTGTATTTGTTTTCACGGGACCCGAAATTGGCTCTGCGTCAAAGGGCGGCAAATAAAATCAGGTTTGAATGTATCCCATGCGACCATTCAACAACATCTTCGAAGCACGTTGAAGAAACGCGAAGCGGCTCGCTTAGGCCCACGATCAGATACTAGAGGGACCCTCACAATCGCCGGACGCCGACCCTATTAAAAACGTTTGGTCCTTTATAAAGAGAAAGCTCAGAGGAAAGACTCTGACGACTTTGACTGAGTTGTTTCGCGAAATTCGAAAAATTCAGAGTATGCAGAAAATCTCATCGATATTATGCCAGGCGATTATTGATGCAGGAGGCGATTAGATAACTTACTAAGGTAATTGCGTCGTTGTTAGCACAGCAAAGAATACATTGATGGAAAGAATTTTTTCAAGAATATGAGCGGTCGCGTTTTTACTTGACAGATTGTAATATAAAACGAATATATAAAAATATTCTTGTTTCTCTTCGTTACTATTTTTAATTTAAGCGGTAAAATAGTGTAGTGTCCGAGATGGCAGATAGTTGAATCTGCGGCAAATCGGCACTCGTACAGTGGGTAATGAAAATAATAGGTCACCCTGCATTAGTATGTATTATTAGTACACAAATTGCGTGATTTAACAACTTATTAAAAATTGTGTCAGTCATTAAAAAAAAATAAAAACCGTAATATAAATTTTAAAATACGAAATATCATAAAATTAGTATTTTTTTAAATTATTTTTGCGTAATTTACGTTGCAGCAAATGTTATATTTAAACAAAGGTTTAAATGTGATGTATGCTTTAATTACGTTTATTCATTCATTATCCATGACCAGTACTCCAATAATTATTATTTTGATGAATGGCACAAATAAATATAACTGTACCATTTTACTTATTTTTGTATAATAGTAACACTAATTATTTGTAATTTCAGATCACTTCACCGCCAAATTATCTGTACGTATGACATCAGGACCAGACTTCGTAGCGACGAATTTTACGTTTTTTGATTGCAACACCTACAGTTCTTGCACACAGTGTGTATCGTCTTCTTTTCCTTGTGATTGGTGTGTAGACGGTCACAGATGTACCCACGACACTGCTGAAAATTGTCGAAATGATATTCTCGTCACTGGTGTTAGTGTAAGTGTAAAATATTTACTATAGTACATCGTTATCAATTAAATTATTGTTGTTTGAGTTTAGACGATTATTGTGTGAGTTATATTGTACGTATTTACGGAAGCATATAAGGACTGTATACAACAGTTATCAGCACTACACAAAACACTTCATTTTTGCACTCGACGTTCGTGTCACTATCGAAGGGCCGATTGATTGTAATGTTATTGTGCCAAAAATTCCAAAATATTGAGACTGTATTGTAAAGTTTTGCATGGTTTTTGGACACGTAAATTTGTAGGTAAAATCTATGTAACATTCAGTCACAAATATGATCTGAACACGAGAAGAAATGTTATGCGAAATATTGCGCGTTAAGTAAAAACTAATAGATGGACTACAAAACGTACCATAAAAATAATTTTAAATTAATCAAAACACGAATTAAAAGCCAAAAAGTCCACAAAAAAAAATAATAGAGAAGAAAGTTCTAAAGTGTATCGAAGCAAACGGAACAGTGTCGGTCCGAGTACTGTACAGGGTGAGTCAACGATAGAGTAAAGTTCATTATCTCATTTGTTTCGGGAATGACGAAAAAATGTTAAATACAATAGTTTTAGGGAATGTTAAGGTGCACAGTTTAAAATTATTTTTGAGTATACAGGGTACTTCAAAAAAGTGTGGTCGATATAACATATGTTTTTTTAAATGGAACATCCTATTTTCTAATTTATTTTTAAATTCTGCGTAAAATTTTATAACTTTTTTATTAATAATGTTAAATACCTAAACTTAGAAGTTTTTCTAATATTTCAATTTTTTAAAAAAAATACTAGTTTTCAGTTTTGTAAAAAGTTGCCAGTAGCGCCATTGTTTCTGAAGGTGGAATACTCATAATAGCTACGAGCGATGAGATGAAAAAAAGATATATGTAAAGAAATTTGAGTTAGATGCTACAGGGTGTTCAAAATAAATTTGTACATTTCGACTATTTTAAATTGAAAAATCTCAAATTTTTTAAATGGCAGACCCTGTATATTATTATTTTTTCTGATAGATTTTACAAAACCCTCCAACTTTTATTAAGTATGTAATATACCTATTTCTAATAGTTTTCGATTTATTTTGAATTTTTCAATTTTTACCCTGTTTTTAATACACTTACGCTATAACATCATAGTTGCCAAGACAAAACAAAAATGTAGGCATTGTCAAATTTTGAAATGTCTGTTAAGCAAGTAAAAATAGTTTAATTTGTTGTAGTAAGTGACGTATAAAGGTAATAGGTATGGATTTTCCTAAAAATGAATTAATTGATATGGTTTATATACTGGGCGAGGCGAGAAAAAATTGTTTTTTGGCAGTAAAAGGCTTTACGGAGCGCAGTACCCTAACAGATGCATACCATCTAGAAAATCTTTTCAGTGCTTAATGGAACGGTTTGATGGTAGTGGTAGCGTTGAGTATACGAAACGGAAAGAAGTAAACCAGAATGCTACAATGAGGAAAAAGAAATGGAGATTTTACTTTATGTTGAAATAATTCCCAGGTCAGCAGCCATCAACTAACTGACTTATCTGACCGTGATTTTGAACGACGAGTAAACTTTTGTACCACCATGAATGGAGCAATAGAGACCGATCCAAATTTTTTATCCAAAATAATGTTTTCTGATGAAGCTACTTTTCGCAGTAATGGAGTAGTTAACAGCCATAACATGCATTATTATTCAACAGTTAATCAATTTTGGGTCCGGGAAGTTCAGTTCAAAACCAAAACCATTGGTCGCTTAATGTATGGTGTGGAATATTAAATTTTCGAATTATTAGTCCATATTTTTTCCGCGAACCGCTTAACAGGCCTAGGTATCTAAATTTTTTGCAAAACGAATTACCTCAGCTTCTTGAAGAAGTTGATAACTTTGAAAGAGAACAAATATGGTTTCAACAAGACGAAGCTCCTGCTCATTACCACTGGGAAGTTCGGAAATTTTTAAACAATCGTTACCCACAAAAATTGATCGGTAGGGATGGATTCATTCAGTGGCCCCCTCGATCATGTGACTTAACACCTTTAGACTTCTTTTTGTGGGGCTATATTAAAAATCGTGTTTATGTAAATCCTCCTATAATACCAGTAGATATGGAAAATAGGATACTGGATGCGTGCAGAACAATAACGCCCTTTATGCTACGGAAAGTGAAGGAAAATATAGTAAAATGACTAAACATGTGTATTCAAGTAGACGGGCATATTTTTAGTGTTCCGTACGGAACACTTATAAGATCACTTCGGTATCTGTCCGTCTGTCTGTCACACCCGATTTTCTATGAAACTATTTGTCATAGAAAGTTGAAATTTGGTAGTAATATAGGAATTGATGGCCTCATCAGAGCCATGTAGTTTTGAAAGTTAAATTTTGACTTAAGGGGTTAGTTTTGGGGGGTGAAATCGGAAGTAAAAAAAAAAATTTTTTACTAGGTAATCGAGTGTGGTGTCAAATGAAAGCTTGTGAAAACACGAGTAAAAAAAATATATATGTGATGAAATACTTGCACGCACTTTTCTTTGTATTATTTTTAAAAAATCGCAAAAAATTTTGAAAAAATTCTGGGGTGTAGATTGAACGAAAATTATCACGAGTGCATTATCTGTAATAATTTATCTGGTATATATAAAAAAAACAGAAATTTCAAGGTCATCAATTTTCAGTAAAGATTGGAAATAAACTTTATTGAAAACTTATTTGGGGTGTGTTTTGTGAAGTCACTGATCATTTTATATCACCGTAACATAAATTTTGACTTAAGGGATTCGTTTTGAGGGGTGAAATCGGAAGTGAAAAAAAATTTTTTTACTAGGTCATCGAGTGTGGTGTCAAATGAAAGCTTGTGAAAACACGAGTAAAAAATATTTATATAATGTAATACTTGCGCACACGTTTCTTCGTATTACTTTTAAAAAATCGTGAAAAATCGCTGTCCCCTACCCTATCTCGAAAAGTACTGATCAAAAAATTTTGAAAAAATCGTGGAATATTCTCCACAGGGTATAGATTGAACGAAAATTATCATTACCTTTAATAATTTATCTCGTATAGAAAAAAAAACAAAATTTCAAGGTCACCAGTTTTCAGTAAAGATTGGAAGCAAACTTTATTGAAAACTCATTTGGGGTGTGTTTTGTGAAGTCACTGATTATTTTATACCACCCTAACAAAATTTTCTATTTTAAAAACAATCGTACGGAACACTTATTGTGCAAGTTCAACTTGCACTTGACCGGTTTTTTGAACATTTATTACTTCATAATAATTAATCGTTATATAAGTTAAACTATATTAAAATTATTACTAACTATTTGTTTATGTTTTCACAATAGCGTAAGTGTATTAAAAACAAGGGTAAAAATTGAAAAATTCAAAATAAATCGAAAATTATTAGAAATAGGTATATGACATACTTAATAAAAGTTGGAGGGTTTTGTAAAATCGATCAGAAAAAATAGTAATATACAGGGTGTGTCATTTAAAAAATTTGAGATTTTTCAATTTAAAATAGTCGAAATGTATAAATTTATTTTGAACACCCTGTAGTATCCAACTCAAATTTCTTTACATATATCTTTTTTTCATCTTTATAGAACACTCGTATCAATTATGAGTTTCCATCTTCAGAAACAATGACGCTACTGGCAATTTTTTACAAAACTCAAAACTAGTATTTTTTTTAAAAAAATTGAAATATTAGAAAAACTACTAGGTTTAGGTATATAACATTATTAATAAAAAAGTTATAAAATTTTACGCAGAATTTAAAAATAAATTAGAAAATAGGATGTTCCATTAAAAAAACATATGTTATATCTGCCACACTTTTTTGAAGTGTCCTGTATACTTAAAAATAATTTTAAACTGTAACATTTCTTAAAACTATTGTATTTAATATTTTTTCGTCATTCCCGAAACAAATGAGATAATGAACTTTACTCTATCATTGACTCACCTTGTATATTCTCTGGGTGAACGTAACTAATAAGTACTTACTGATGGATAATGAATAGTATTTTAATTACAATTTTAGCGCTCCACTAAGGCCACGATTCTACAATGTAGTGGGTAAGGGAATGTTGCACATGATGTAAAAAGAATTGCTGTAGATAATTTGGGACCCAAAGTATTTGTCCGGTAGGTTTTCTACAAACGTGGTCTTCGCAATAAACCATCTTCGTGAAAGGAATAATTAATCGCAAAATTTACATCACTGAATGTTTGTGAAGCTAAGTTTTGGCAAGATTTGGTAACGAAACATCGTGCTAAAATTACCAAGTAGTCGCTAGAAAACCGTAATTTCTCCTCCGTCCTAAAAAACCCGAATACCCCTAACACCCTCGAACTCCACCCAATTGGGGGGCACTAGGATGTAATAAATATGAATGAACAAGAAAGAAAAAGCTACTAAAATGCCTTCAAGAATTTTTCTCGAACTGTATAGCAGGTAGCCGAAAAGTGGACGCTAAATCTGTCGGGAAATTAATGTAGGGGGTGAAGAAAGGCGTTCGGCTATTTAGTAGAAAATATTAATTAACGAAAATTGATTATTTTCGTCAGTTATTGAGTTACTGTAAATATAATGGAAAAGTAATTTTTTAGATTTTATAATTTCTTACAAAACTTTACGGATTAGTCCTTGTATTGAATGATTGCAAAAGCTCGTGCCCGATTAGAAACAAAATTAAATATAACACTTGAAAAATAGTATTGATTAATCAATAATGTACTCTCAATAATTTTCTGTAACGTTTTACAAGGTTTTGAATCCAATTTTTGTAGAAACTGCGTGATTTCTCTTCAAAGAAAGTCGTAAGGTAGTTTTTGACTTCTTCCATAGAATCAAATTTTTTGCCGTTCAAATTATTTTGCAGAGAACGAAACAGATGTTAACCTGAAGGGGTAAGGTCAGGGGACTACGGCGGGTGCTGAAAGATTTCTCATTTTAACTTCTTAAGTTTTTCAGTTTTTGTTGAGCGACGTGTGGTCTAGCATTGTCATGGTAAAAGATGATACCTTTTCGATTAAATTTGGACGTTTTGCTTGGATTTCAACATTGAGTTGGGTGAGTTGCTCACAGCACTTTTCCGCAGTTATTGTTTGGCCACGTGGAAGAAGCTCGTAAAAAAATATTCCCCTGCAATCCCACCGGACACATAACAACACTTTCATTGGATACAGTGCAGCCTTTGCCATAGATTCTGCTCTTTCACTTCCATGTTTCCAGCTTCTTTTTCTTATTATGTTCTGCACAACCCATTTTTCATCTCTAGTTATGACTTGAATGGCTGTGGAAACACGGTTTAGTTTGTTTCCGGTCAAAACGTGCGGAACCTATATATCGCGTTTCGAAGTGTATCCAAGTTGCTTTAAATCACGAAATGCAGTCGAATTGCCAACATTTAGTGTTTCAGCAATCTTCTCATCCGTGGATTATTATTCACTAATTCACGGATAAAATCATTATCAATACCGGAAAATCTCCCAGAGCCAAGTTTATCGTTTAAATTGAAGTTACCATTTCGAAGTCGACCAAATCACTTTTTAACTCTCCTGGGAGCAGGAGCACGATCCAAATAAACGACTTGAGTATTTTTTGTTGCAGCTCCAACACTCACTCCCTTTTTAAATTCATACCACATAACATGACGACATAGTAACTTTTCATTTTCCATTTGGAATATTAACTTTGCACTTTTGCGAGAAGTGAAACACTACTTAAATTTCCACTAAATTTTTTATTTTTAACACTATGACATGTTTCACTGTACGAGAGCTTCTTCAGATGGTTTGTTACAAAATGAGGATAAAATCCCTATAATAAATGGTTGGTTCACAATTTATGGCAGGTAATAATTTAATTAAAATAGTAAGTCTAAATGTTCATTTATTAAGGAATTTGAATTTTTCAGTTTGTTTATTTCTAAAGATTCTGGGTAATTAAGTTTCACGTCCTTTGTACAAGTATGTAATATTTCAAAGTTTGGGTTGAATTGGTGGTTATTTTCAATTAAATGATTTGCGTAACTTGAGTTATTTTTTCTATTGAGGTATGATGAAGCATGTTCTTTTATTCTTTTTGAAAAACTTCTTCCTGTTTGACCTATATATGTTTTTGAACAATTTCCACAATTTAATTTGTATACTCTGGATCTATTGTCTCTATCTGTTTTAGTTTTGTTATTTTTTATAAATTTGCCAAGTGTGTTGGATGTTTTAAATGCTGTGTTAATATTTAATTTTCTCAAGAAACTATTTAACTTTGTGCTGCATTTGCCATAGTACGTTATTGATTTTATGGTTTTATAATGTTCTTTATTATTCGGAAAAACTGTACTAATGGCTTTTTTGTAAAGTTTTTTCTTGAGAATATCATCTATTATGGATGGTGAATAGTCATTATTTACTGCTAATTGTTTTATAGTATTTTCTTTTTGAAAATCATCTTGGTTTAGAGGAATATTTATTAGTCTGTGAATCATACTATGAAAAACTGAAAGTTTGTGACTTAGTGGATGACATAAGGTATTATGGGTAATTATGTCAGTATGTGACGGTTTATGGTAAATAGAAAAACTGTGTTTGTTATTATGTCTTTTTATTGTTAGGTCAAGGAAGTTTAAGCTATTGTTGGTTTCAACTTCACTGGTGAATTTTATATTTTTGTGTATATTATTCAAAAAATTTTGAAATGTGGCAAATTATCTGTCACTTCCTGTAGAACAACATAAGATATCATCAACATATCTGTGCCAGTATACAAATTTTTTTAAATAGTGGGTGTTTGCTTATTTGGATTTCTATATTATTCATAAATATTTGCGCTAAAAGAGGACTAAGTGGATTGCCCATTATGAGACCGTCTAGGCTGCTGTATCGGTCGTTATTAAATTCAAAATAATTTTGTTCTAGGCAAACCTTTAAGCAATTTAAGATGTCTTGATTTATTATTGGGTTGACATTGATTTCAGAAAGAAGTTTTTCAATTAGTAATATAGTTTCCCTACTTGGTATGCTTGGAAAAAGATTTTGAACATCGAAAGAGATTAATTTTGAATTATCGGGTAACTTTAAATGTTTGATGTTTTCAACTAGTTGTTGTGAATTTTGCTTTAAATTTAGTGTTGTCTATGAATATTTAAACAAGATATTTTGAAAATTTATAAGATGGGGCTGACACGAAAGATACTACTGGCCATATAGGGTAACCCGTTTTGTGAAGTTTTATTAGTGAATATAGTTTAGGTGTTTGTGGGTTCATAAGAGTGAGAATTTTAGAATCTTTATCATTAAATAAACTTTTACAATTAGAGATCGTTGATTTAATAATTTTCTGATAACTTTTGAGTTGGATTACATTTTAAAATTGAGTATTTATCTGGGTTTAAGAAATCTATTGTTCTTTGGATATAATGTACTTTGTCAATCTCTATTACTGAATTACCTTTGTCTGCTTTTGTAAATATTATATCTGCTGATTTATTTCTAATGTCTTTTATTAATTGAATAATAATTAAATAATTCGCCATTATCAAATATATTTTAATTAAATTATTTTATTACTTACCACAAATTGTGAACCAACCATAGTATCACTATCTTTATTGATTTCCAAGATAGGCTAGGCCTCTATCTTATAATTGTGAAAGTATAAAAATAATTTCAAATACTAAATGTAAACTTATTCTATCTTAACTTAAGTTCTTACAATAGGAATCCTATACTAACTTAATCTAGGAAATGTGTTTAGTATGTACATGAGTTTCTTAATGCTAGGACTTAGAACTAAGACTAAAAATACCTTAGACTAAGACTTACGCCAACTTAAACTGGTACGTAACAATGACTTATATTAGGACTTAAGCTTAACCTAGAATGACAATCTTCTTGTCACGGTGGGCGAGGGGGGGTCATCGTCTTCGTCCGAGAGCAGCGGGTCCGACGGTCTCGGGAACTGGCGGCTGGCTTGAGGTGGGAGTCGGAAGGCGTCCCTGATGCACGGGTTGGGATACTTGGACGCCTTCTCGAGGAACTTTTGTTGAATTTGTCTCATGTGTGCCTTTACGATAGGCACACCGAGGTCCCTGTGAAGTTGACGGTTCCTCATGAACCACGGGGCTCCCGTGATCATCCTCAGGGCCTTGTTCTGCACTGCTTGAAGCTGAGCTCTCCTTGTTTTGGACAGCTGGCACCAGGTGGGGCAGGCGTACGTGAGGCCTGCCTTCACGATGGAGTTGTAAACCAGAAGCTTGGTGCGTGGCAGCAACTTACTGGAGCGATTCAGGATGGGATAGAGTTTCCCCAGTAGTTGCTTCGCCTTCTCGGTAGCAGTGCAGACCTGGTTCTTCCAGACGAGTTGTCGGTCGAACTGGACGTCCAGGTACTTGATGGTCTTGGCCCATTGGATGCGGGATTTATTATAGTAATTTTATCTTCATTTTGTAACAAACCATCTGAAGAAGCTGTCGTACAGCGAAACATGTCATGGTATTAAAAATAAAAAATTCAGTGGAAACTTAAGTAGTGTTTTACTTCTTGTAAAACTTCTAGTTATGGATTTCCAGCAAGTATCGGCTGAGTCAATTCAAGTATTAACCTTGCACACCAATTAATTTGAATAAACTTTTTTTTAAGGTTTTGTTAAGTCACGACGCATTTAGAGTCAGTTAATAATATGATTATAAAGATACATCATTACAGTCAAAAGTGCATGCTTCTGCCGTCTATGAAAATAGGGCACAAACTTTCGCAGTCACTCATTATTTTTAAGTGTGTGAGTGCACATTAAGTACAATATTTAAAGTTATTTTGGCATTGCATGGAAATACACTTAAATAATTTTTCACACAAATGATTAGTAGTCAATTTCAGTGTATATTTTTTTAAATATATACAGACATATTTTAGTAAAACAAATAATATTCAATAGTTCATTTATTTTTTTTTATTTCGAATTTCACAATATAATTCATACAATAAGGTTTTTGTTGTTGTATGCTGAACCAAAAATAAATTTTAATATTTAACATTTGTAAATTTTAGCGTGCTGGACCAAGCTATAGATCAGGACCTGCCTTCTGTCCAACAATCAACGCAACTGTCGGCAACTCCCCAGAAATATTGGTAGCTTCTGGAATTAAAAAAGCAATCAAAGTTAAAGTACACATCATTGGACAATTTATAGTACAGACCAGATTTGTGTGTCAATTTAACATAGAAGGGAGAGTCACTAGCGTCAATGCTCAACTTTTGGGAGACACCATTTATTGTGATGCTATGGAGTTTTCTTATTCTTCTAGAGCCCCAAATATAACTGCAACGTTCGCTGTCATTTGGGGTGGCTCCAAGCCTTTAGATAATCCTGACAATATCCACAGTAAGTAAATTGTTTTTAGCAGTTACCCATATAATTTTTAATAGGGTTGAAAGTACAGTAACTATAAGGAGTGGGAATTAATTTTGAGGGATTTCTAAGAGTACTGTTGCTCATGCAGCACCATCATTAGAATTTAACTTTTAGTATATGTTATTTTGCCGAAGTGTAAACAATATATTTTTCTTTGAGCATTGAATACGTCAAATTACGTGCTAACAAAACACCATTTGTGGGAAGCGTTACTTTTCCCTGTTTAATTCGAAGAAAAGCGCTGATGAAAGTCATCGTTTGCTGTCGGAAACCTATGTTGATTATATTCCATCGATAAAAACATGTGAGTACTGGTTGCCACGTTTTAAAAGTGGTGATTTTGACACGCCGGCCGAAAAAGTTTAAAGATGAATAATTAAAGGCATTACTGGAAGAACTTGCAGAATCATTAGTAGTAGATCACACAACCATTTCTAAGTGCCTCCATGCACTGGTAATAATTCAAAAGCAAGGAAATTGGGTGCCGTACGAATTGAAACCGGGAGACGTTGAAAGGCGATTTTTCGCCTGTAAATAACTGCTTTAACGGCCCAATCGGAAAGGTTTTTTGCATCATGTCGTCACTAGTGATGAAAAATGGATACGCTATGATAATCCAAAGCGCAAAAAATCATGGGTGAAGCCCGGTGAACCATCAACATTCCCTTTCTAGTATGAAATTTATTTTTTATTCAAAACAAAAAAATATTATTTTCTTTCTTACGCTTTGATTTCACTCTTGGGGATAAGTCGTTTCACGACACTCCTAATTTTTAATGATAAATGATGTATCCGAGTAGATTTTAATAGTTCAACTTTTTTTCTTTTAGTTGTGATATATCGTTGTCATGATATGGCTGATAACTGTGGAATATGCTTAGCTTTGTCAGAAAAATATGAATGTGGTTGGTGCCAAAGTTCCGACAGATGCGAAGTTAAAGAACAGTGTGAGCGAGGTTCAGCTGTTTGGCTCAATAGAAGCCAAACCTGCCCCAATCCAGAAGTAACATCTTTTAGTCCCGAACTAGGCCCCTGGGAAGGTGGTACTAATATCACTATACAGGGTATTAACTTGGGAAAAACATTTCAGGATATTTATACTGGTGTCAGTATTGCTGGAATCAACTGTCAACCATATGAACACTTATACATCAAAACAAAACAGATTGTATGTATAGTAGATGGTCCAGGTACCAAAGAACCTCGTCAAGGTCCTGTCACGGTCAAAGTGGAAGACTACAGAGGCGAGTCCAAAACTCATTATAGATTTGTGGATCCTGCAATAACCAGTATATCGCCTAGATATGGTCCCAAGTCTGGTGGTACTGCCCTTCAAATTACTGGTGAATATATGAATGCTGGAAGCAATATTCAAGCTTTTCTTGAAGAATTACCGTGCAAGATCGTCTCGTAAGTACTTCAGTTTTATTCAAATTAAGAAATAATGATAATAGGTAATAAGAAATAAAGTGTTTTTTATATGTTATTACGTCCGATTGATGTGTGGTAAACACCACTATAGAGGTCAAAGAAAAAGGTGAATTTTTTTACGAAAAAAACTATACAAGATATCGATTTTCGATTAAATAACCGGTCAAGTGCAAGTTGAACTTGCGCAGTTAGTGTTCCGTACGTTGATTGCTTTTAAAATAAAAAATTTTGTTACGGAGGTATAAAATGATCAGTGACTTCACAAAACACAACCCAAGTATCGTAACCATTGATTTGTGCATTGTCTTGATGAAAGAGCACTTTTTTCTTGTTTATTTGGGGCCGTTTCTTTGCGATTTTCTTTATATAATATTCGCTATTGATCATTTTTCCCTTCTCAGCATAGTCGATAAAAAATTATTCCATGCGCATCCCAAAATACAGAGGCCAAAACCTTCCGAGCAGACTGTTGTGTCTTTGATCGCTTCGGGCGGCTTTCACGGGCTGCTGTCCACTCAGTTGACTCCCAATTTGATTGGTCCAAACAGCGTTCAGAATTATCAACACGTTGTTGTTTTTGGTCCACTGTAAGCAAACGCTGTACCATTTCGAACAGAGCTTTCTCATGTCCAAATATTCATGCAAAATATGACCAACACTTTTGATATCTTTAGGGGTGTCAGCTATCCCACGCAATTTCACTTTACAGTCATCCAAAAGAATTTTCTGGATTTTTTTTATGTTTTCCGGTGTAACCACCTCATTAGGGCGTTCAGAGCGTTCAGCATCATTTGCATATATACGACCGCGTTTAAATTCGACGTACTAGTAAATGTAAATGATGAGTGATTTTTCAGGGGCAGAGTCCCCATAACACTTACAAATCCATTGCTTTGCTTGAACGGTATTTTTTCCTAACAAAAAACAGTGTTTAATTAACACACGAAATTTTATTTTTTTCCATTGTTTTGAAAATATCAAAAGTAGCGTCATTAAAACCACCGTAACTTGTAAACTAAACTAAACAGGTAAATTTTACGTTTAAATTTTTTGAGAATACGAACTGACCAAAAAAGAATCTTTGCGTGAGGATGAAATATCAATTTTTCATTAATTTGACTTTACAGTGTTTCTAAAGTGATGTAATGTGTTATAAGAAATTCTAGTCTGATGTAATCTGTGTACAAAATTTTTAGTCAATTCATGGAAAACTCTTTGAATTATATTTCCGGTTAGGTGAAAAAACGTGGTTTCGAGAAAAACGCGTTTAAAGTTTCAGTTGTAATTTAACGTAAAAAAATTTATATATACCTTTACTCTGTAATAACTGCATCCACATTCTAGACAACATAAAGAATGATTCAAACCAAGAAAAAAAAAAGATTTTTTGAAAAATTTTTTTGGTGGTGTTCACCATTAATTTGTTGAAAATCTATGTCTCTGTTGTGAGTATATTTCGATTTGGATGATTATAAGTAATTTTTATTAATATATTACTTTTCCACAGCGAAAACATTTAAATGATCATCATGAGTTTTCTACTTATTGTTAAAAACATTATACATTGAAGCAAATCCAAAAAAAATATTTTTTAACAATAAAATCTATAGTTCAAGTAATTTGTCATCAATAGTTACGTACTTAATCTCTTTTATTGCCATTTTATAATAAGTTAAAGTAGTTCCGCTTAAAATGTTTCAAAAGTACGTTTCTGAAAATACTTAAGTTATTGTCAGTTGCTTAAAATAGATTTCAGAACGAGAAGACAAACTTTATTTCAAATAAATGTCTCGTTAGAAGCTGTTACCGGATATATTCATTAACTTAAAAGCACTATTGTGCAACTCACAACTTTGCGAGGAAGTATAAAACGTGGAAATTCTAAATATCCTTTACCCCTAATCTCCAGAGTCTATCTCCCCCTTCCCTGATTATCTCCCTATTTTCCCATAAATAGTAGGTAATTTTATGCGCCAATATCCCCTTGATAAGATATCAGAAATCCACTATACACACAAAGTAAACTCTTTTTCCAAGTCATTTACTAAATATCATTCTTGAAGGGTCCATTTTGACCTTCAATTGACATTCATCGTCTTTCTTTCTGTAGATATACAAGAACTAAATTAAATTTAAAGTTTCTGATTATATAAAAAAGATTTGGGGCATTAAATGATCATTTTCGTCGGTCGGTTTATCTATCGGTTTGTTTGTCTATCTGTTGGCATCATAACTTTCGAGCGAAATGAAATATCGATTTCAAATTTGGTACACACTCAATACTTGCGACAATAGTGAAACTGCAGGTTTTGAGCGATATCGCTTTAAGTGAAAAAGGTGGGACTTGATAAAAATTGACAGCAGCTCTAACCATTGCCCTAAGTTCTTTAGTCAGAAATTACGTCTTCTTCCTGGTCCTCGTTTACCTTCTCTCTTGCCTTGCAATACCAGATGTTAGATATTATACGTTTCCGGGTGTCTCAATACGTGACCGAAATACGAAAGTTTCTTGGTCTTCACGGTATTGATGATTTCTCTGTCCTTTCCCGTTCTATTCATTACCTCGACATTGGGAACATGGTCCATCCTGCTTAATCTCAATAATAGTCGCCTGTACGTCCAGAGTTTGAAGGTTTCAAGCTTTTTCATAGTGCTTTGTGCGAGTGTCCACGATTCAACCCCATAGAGAAGAATAGAAAACACGTAACAGCGGACCATTCGCATTCTCAACTTTAAGTTGAGATCGCGCCTATGCAAAACTGTTTTCATGCGTATAAAGACACTCCTTGCAGCCTCAATTCGAGATTTTATCTCCTTTGGATGGTCCCAGTCTTCACTAATTGTCCTAGATATTTTGTCTTCCCTGTTCTTTCTACTTTGCCTTCACCAATCCACAACTGAGCGTTTATTATATCATATATTTTATTAATTCCATGTATACCTAAAGTTTTAATTTTTATATAGTAATTGATTTTCTACGTTTAGAAAGATTCCCCTTGTTCTTCTTCTTATGGTGCCATCTACTTTACTGGAGTTGGGGTGTAATCAAGGCGAATTCTTCCCTATCCTGAGTAACTCTTAATAAAGTAGGAGTGTCCAGGCCTGTCCAGTCTCTTACATTCTTCAGCCAAGAACATTGTCGGTGTCCTGAACCTCTCCTCCGAAGCGAGTATCCTGGAGCCCTATAGATATATCCCAAGTCACGAGTTTTCTGTCTTTTAATAAATGGCAGCAATTCTCTCTCTCTCTCCACCCATTCGCCACAGTACATCTTCATTCCTGACATGTTTTGTTTAGGAGATCTTCAATATTCTGCGCATGACCCACATTTAGAAAGGCTCCAAACGATTCATTGAGCGTATTCCCAACGTCCAGGCCTCAACTCCATACATAAAGTACTATATATATATATATATATATATACTATATATATATATATATATATATATATATATATATATATATATATATATATATATATATATGTGTGTGTGTGTATAGACTTTTGTAAAACGATAACGAGTATCTGTGAGGTGGTGTCTCATTTTGAGAAAAGCAGCTCTGGCAATTTCAATGCGAAAATGCGAACGCATATCTCAACTTCATGATTTAGATCATTGGTCAACCAGCATCCTATGTACTTAAATTAGGTTTCATCAAGACGCATATTCTGAAGATCCGTATCAATTCTAAAGATCACAGGTCCGGGAGCTCTTCCAGTTTTCGCATGCTTTATTGGATCCTTAAGTTCTGGTGGGAGTATGTTTAATCTCTCTTGAGTTCTGATAATTCTCTCACGTCATTAAAGATGTTTTTAATGTACCGGGTCTATTGTTCTTCTAATTCATCTAAGCTTAGAAAATAAGATACACTGTAGAAATAAATTAAATTAAATTAGTTTTAGTGGATTTTTAAGAGGTTTTTCAAAAAATCAAAATTAGATTTACGATTCAAGCGCTAAAAGTTTACTTGCAATTCAAAAAAATTGTTATTTTTCTTAAAATGACTTTTTGAACTATATTTTTTAGAACTGAACAAAATCAAGCATTATGTATAACGAGTGCATCAGAAACAACTGCCAAAAAGAAACTGAGAATGAAATTTGATAAAGGCGACAGATACTTAGAAAACATCATGTTTGAATATGTTGACGATCCAGTTATTGAATCTGCCGAATCGGGCGTCCAGACTGGTCAAATTAAATTTCCTAAAGGTATCCCTGCTGGTGGCATAAAAATTTCTGTTACTGGAAAGAACTTAGCTTACATACAGAAGCCTCAGATGTATGTCTTTTATGAACAAAAAATGTTTATCAGCGTAAGTAAAAATAATTTTTTAAAATTTCTTCCTCAGTTGAAATAATTTTGATTATTTTAGGAATGTAATGTGCTAAGTAATACAAGTATGGTGTGTATGAGTCCAGTAATTGATGAGGTAGATGAATCTAAATTAGATGCAGACAATCCTTTGAAACTAGAATATGGTTTCCGCATGGACAATGTTACCGGAGTACAAAACCTTACTTTAAACAAAGACTTTAATCCATTTTTACTGTATCCTAATCCCACTTTTTATCCGTTTGATAAGGAGGTCAAGTACTACAAGTCAGACTATTTAAATATAAATGTAAGTCGCTACTTACTTATCTTTAGCAATAAATAATTTAACAATTTGTTTTCTAGGGTCAGAACATTGACAGAGCGTGCCAAGAATCAGACGTAGAAGTGAGAATTGGTACAAGTTATTGTAACGTAACGTCATTATCACGTCAGCAGTTGACGTGTAGGCCTCCTGAAGCACAACCACCAGGAGTGGATCAAACAGGGCAACCTAACGGAGAAGCGTTACCGGAAGTGATCGTAACCGTCGGAGGGTCTTTAAGATATAATATTGGGCATTTGTCTTACTCTTCACCACAAAGTTTAAATGGAACTTTTACTAAACCAACATTATATGGAGCAATAGTTATTGGAATCGTCATTTTAGTATCGTTTATCCTCTTCTTAATAGCTTATAGAAGAAAATCAACTGAAAGTAATAGAGTTCTGAAAAATATGCAAGAGCAAATGGACATTCTTGAGTTAAGAGTAGCGGCGGAATGTAAGGAAGCCTTTGCTGAACTTCAAACTGAAATGACAGATTTGACTAGTGATCTCACGTCAGGTGGTATTCCATTCTTGGACTATAGAACTTACGCCATGAAGATTTTATTCCCTAATGAAGATGACCATGCTGTGCTGCAGTGGGAACGACCTGAGCTTATCTGTAAAGAGAAAGGTCTAAGATTATTCGGGCAGCTTATCATGAATAAGACGTTTTTACTTTTGTTTATAAGAACCTTAGAAAGCAACAGATATTTCTCTATGAGAGATAGGGTGAACGTTGCCAGCTTAATAATGGTTACCTTGCAAAGTAAAATGGAATATTGTACAGATATTTTAAAGACCCTATTAGCGGAACTTATAGAAAAATGCATGGAGGGTAAAAGTCACCCAAAACTTCTTTTACGAAGAACAGAAAGTGTGGCAGAGAAGATGCTTAGTGCGTGGTTCACCTTTCTGTTGTATAAATTTTTAAGAGAATGCGCTGGAGAACCTTTGTTTATGCTATTCAGGGCTGTAAAGCAACAAGTAGACAAGGGGCCTGTAGACGCTATTACCTCAGAGGCTAGATACTCACTTAGCGAAGAGAAACTTATACGACAATCAATAGATTTTAGGCCAATGGTAAGTCAGTTATTGTTTTTTTTGTTGTGTTTTTAATCCACTAACTGTAATTTTTATTTTAGACTGTGTATGTGTCAATATCTCAGCAGGCATTCGTTGGAGGTTTAGATATTAATACAGAGAATGTTCCTGTAAAAGTTCTGGATTGTGATACTATTAGTCAGGTTAAGGAAAAATGCCTAGATACTATTTATAGAGCGACACCATACTCACAAAGACCTAGAAAAGAAGATCTTGATTTAGGTAACTTTTTCATAATTAACTAACCACTAATTAATATTAGCTACTAAAATGGAACAAAATTCGAGTTATTTACTATTCTTTCATCTGTCAATTCGTCTCGGAACGCGTTTGGTTGTATCACGACTCATCAACCGAGCTGGGATCGACAGAGAAGGAAACAAAACTCAAAATACTTACCACAGTACTAGCGTAAAGAATTAGTAAGCTATAGTAATTTATACCTCTGATAGCTGTAAGTCTAGTTTTAAGGGCATACCTGCCTTCTGTTGGGGCTCTTGAAGGCTACAGACTGATAGATGAATTGTTTACCATTTTTACAATTACCGCTAGGTTGCGCAGTATATTATTGTAATTATGCTTAAGTTAAGTAAACAGTAAAACAAACAAGTTTTTATTATATATATAACACTTAGGACTTATTTAACACAAAACTATTTTGAATTTAATAACACTATATACACTAATAATAAAGGTCTCATAATGGGTAATCCCCTTAGTCCCTTACTAGCAGAAATTTTCATGAACTTTATAGAATCCAAAGACAGTGAACATTCGTTGTTTAAAAAAATTCATTTATTGGTATAGATATGTCGAGGATATTTTAGCCTGCTTCACACGAACAGATAGACAACTCAAAATATTTTGTGATCATATAAATAATTTACATGCTAACATAAAATTCACTACAGAAGAAGAAACTGATAATAGCAAAACTTCTTAGACTTGACTATAACAAAATATAATATTAAACATACTTTCTCTATTTACCACAAACCATCACATACGGACACAACAATACATAATAAATCATGCCACTCAATCCAGCACAAACTAGCTGTCTTTCATAACATGATCCATAGATTACTATCAATTCCATTAAATGAAAAAGATTTTCTTAAAAACTAAACATAATAAAACAAATTGCAGCACATAACTGATAATGTAGATATAGTAAACAAAATTTTAAAGAAGAGAAAATAT
Organism: Pachyrhynchus sulphureomaculatus; assembly: GCA_019049505.1. Lineage (NCBI taxonomy): Eukaryota > Metazoa > Arthropoda > Insecta > Coleoptera > Curculionidae > Pachyrhynchus > Pachyrhynchus sulphureomaculatus. The sequence goes on from JAHKBH010000248.1 coordinate 46,181, forward strand.
AAAAAAAGCATTTGTCCTAACCTGAACTAATTTTTCCTAGACAAAAAAATGAATCAAGAACGTTACAGTGTTATTACATGCATAGGTGAGACTAGCAATATAATTTGAAATGTCTTAACAAAAAAACTAATTATTAATGTAGCATTTAAAACAGATAACACCCTGAGCAAATATATAAAAAATAATAAATCAAAAACAGACAAAGAGCAAAAATCAGGCGTTTATAAACTGATCTGTGAAAATTGCGATTGTACATATATTGGTCAAACAACAAAAACGGAACAACAGTTTAATAAAAACTTGGAAATTTTACATGTTAATAAATAAAGGGTAAACAAATTTCTTGAATCTCTGGAAAGCAATAAACTTAAAAATACTAATTATTTGTTAAATGACCATTTAGAATTAAATAATTCATCCCTTTTAAATATATTTCAATAATACCGTACCTGATAATTTGTTAACCTATTATATAAAGTTTTATAACAGTATAATTAGGAATTCCCAATATTATTGCATTTTACCTATAAGGATCTTATATATATAATAAAAAAAAATCCATCTTGCTCATTTACTCTTGATAAAGCTACAGTGATAGCGAAACATGTGAAATATCAGTAAATAAGAAATATTGTTTGTTTTACTGTTCACTTAATTTAATGGATCTCCACCAAGTATCTGCCAAAACAATCCGGTTCTTATTGTAATACAACCATTATTTTGAACATTTGTTGTTACTATGTACTAATTTAAAATATATTTTAGAATGGCGTACTGGTACCTCAGGTAGATTAATATTGTATGATGAAGATAGCACAACTAAAATAGAAGGTGAATGGAAGAGGAGGAATACTCTCCAACACTATAAAGTACCTGACGGCGGATGTCTTAACCTAGTATCTAAACAAAGTTCAATCTACAACTTAAGTATTTTCTCAGATAAAAACGACAAAACTCACAAATACGAAACACTTAATTTAAGCAAATTAAGCTCGGTCAGCCCGCCATTAAGCAGAGCTACAAGTCCTTTAAATCATGATCATGATCAAGGACTAAAAGTTTGGCATCTAGTTAAACATCATGACAGTGATAATCAAAAGGAGGGCGAGAGAGGGAAATAAAATGGTGTCAGAAATCTATCTTACCAGACTCCTTGCCACCAAAGGTACTCTACAAAAGTTTGTCGATGATTTATTTGAAACTATCTTTAGTACAGCACACCGAGGATCAGCATTACCTCTTGCCATAAAAATATATGTTCGATTTTCTCGACGATCAAGCACTACAACATGGTATATCAGATCCAGAAGTAGTGCATACGTGGAAAAGCAATTCCTTGCCCCTAAGATTTTGGGTTAACCTCATTAAAAATCCTAATTTTGTATTTGACATTCATAAGTCCAATATTGTGGATGCTTGTCTATCTGTTGTTGCTCAAACTTTTATGGATTCTTGTTCTACTTCTGATCATAGATTAGGTAAGTTAATATGAAAACTTAAATACGTTTGTTTACATAATACTGTAGTGACATAAAGAGAAGAATAATATTCAGTAATAGTTTACCATTAGACGGAATTAAAAACGATATCTACTGTTGTTTTAGTATTCTGTATGGAACACTTATGTCTGTCACACCCAATTTTCTCCGAAATTATCTGATATAGAAAGTTAAAATTTGGCACAAATATAGGAATTGATGGCCCAATCAGAGGCGTGTAGTTTTGACTTAAAGGGTTAGTTTTGGGGGGGGTGAAATCGAAAGTGAAAAAAAAATTACCAGGTCATCGAGTGGGGTGTCAAATGAAAGCTTGTGAAAACATTAGTTCAATAATATATATGATGTAATACTTGCGCATACTTTTCTTTGTATTATTTTAAAAGAATGTCCGAAAACGTTAGATATTGAAAAAAAACACCATGTACACCACTAGAGTGCTGCGATCCAGTGTCCGTAATACTCAGAGGCGGTAAAATTCCATGCAGGAATGAAAAATTGGGAACAAGCTAATCAATAGATAATACCACAATACCGTTAATGTTCTACTTGCGAGTTCTACCGTCGCGTCGAGCTAAATTGCCTATAGTAACCATCTTAAAGAGTACACTACAACTACAGAGAAAATATAATTGATTTTAGAGTTACATTGTATTTACCAAAAAAAAGTAGGTTCGTCACAGCGGGAACAAAATGAAGAATTGGTAATTTCTGGGCTTGTAGACCGTAGTAGAAGCTCTTTAGATCATGATCTACAAGTCCTTAAACTAGCAATTCATCATACATTATCTTTATTCATTTCATGATTTTTCTCAACATCTGTAGTGTTAGGTACTGCTTAGAATTAGCCTTTTTTATGAAATTATTCTTTATATTGTTTTTTATTGAACGTACCCAAATTTTCTGAAATGTATCGAATTTTGTAAGATGTAAAAATTAAAGACATATTTTCTGGAAAAATATTTTTATATACAGTGAAGTCCGTTTATAACAAACTCCAAAAAATCACTAAAATGGTTCGCTATATCCGAAGTTCGTTACAAACAGTAAACAAAAATTTAATATTATTTTTCACTACTTTTATTTAGATTAATTAATGACTAATAATAATTGTTAAATTAAAAGAAGATGTTCAAAGGAAAATAAAACAAGTTACACTAAAGTTATTATTATGTATGTTTGGTACATATATGAGTATAAACGAAAACATTAAAATACGTAGTTTATACATTAAAATCAGTAATTTTCGATTTTACTTCAAAAAGAAATGGTGTTTATATAATTGTCAAGGTCACAAAAACTATTCCATATATTTCAGGAACTTCACGAGATTCAAAAAATTGCATTCATTTAAACATCTTTTTAATCTCGATATCCACTGTACTTTGTTGAAGTTAGCATCGTAAGCAAATTCTAGACAATCGGTAGGATCTTCTCGATGTTTTTCAATCCACTGAGTCAACGGTAGATCTTCATCTGAGTCATATATTCATTCCTTCCTTAAACATCCGCCATGCTTAAAACAGTTGCAGTCCACTGAGTCTTTGCCAAGCCATATGAATAAAATTTATAGCGTCCAAGCGAGTTACAGAAAAAATCTTACCTTTTATCTTTAACATTTTCATAAGTAAAATCTTTCTATGACATTTTAAAAAATGTATCACACCTTGATCCATAGGCTGGAGCTTTGCACTTGTGTTTGGAGGCATAAAGACCAATTTTATTTGCTGTAGATTGACTTCAGGGTGCGCTGGACAGTTGTCAATCAAAAGTAATATTTTTCTATTTGTGAATTTTAATTCTTTGTCCCATTCAATTAGTTCGTTTTTAAAAATTTTTGATGTCATCCAGGTTTTACTGTTTGATTTGTACTTTACTGGTAAATGTTTGTTTTTAAAACGCCTGATATTGGCGGAATTTTTCCTATTTTCTTTTCTCTGTTCCAGACATATTTGCAGTTACCGACACAGTAATCCTTACTTTTGATAATGTTCCACCAGCACTTCTCTCCGACAAACTTTAATGTCTTATCAGGCGTCATCTTGTAAAACAAATCCGTTTCATCCGCATTAAAAATGTCCACATATTCATAACTTTCTCTAATTTCCGGCAATACATTGGCCAACCACTGACCAACAACAGTCATATCTAATATTATGTCGCCTTTTAAATCGTTCAGTCGAACTTCTAGAATAGTTAAACGCGATGTTCTCTATTTTCCCTTCCAATTCACTAGCTTTCTCTTGTAAAGTATAACCGGTCGTCGTTTTTGACTAAACCATTTAAGGAGTCTTTTATCGACTTGCTTATGTGTAGATTTTCTT
>JAHKBH010002503.1:0-10000 GCA_019049505.1 Pachyrhynchus sulphureomaculatus
ATCGCCCTCAAAATTTTAACACGACAATGAAGACAAAGAAACTTAGTTTTTATATTTTGCTTTTTTTAGCTTTGCTGGTTTTGTGGAAGCTCTCGGTGATTGAGTCAGGTAAGCATTAAAGAAAATATTAAAATGGGTTTTTCCTCAAGGCACAAATAAAATATATGCATCTGAAAACTTACTCAGTGTTTCCTTTGTAGGTCAAGAGGCAATATTTCTACAAAAAATCTGAATGCATTTTTGCAGGTTTTTCACAGCACACTAAACTTATCATGAAAAACTTGCATTCTGGTAATTTAAATGTAAACTTTGATGTCTGTGTAATTTTTTAATTAATTAAATTTAACAATTTTAATAATATATGTAATTTGGATAAGACAAATTTTTATGTGATCGTAAATATTCAGAATTTTTGTAGAAATTTCTCATTTTATCTCTCAGTTTTAATATACATAGAATTTAGGAATGTCAGTAATTGGTGATTCTTGATATGAAAATTCAATTTTTTTTCCTTAAACAATCTATGCAAATAAGTGCCATTTTATGTCTGATGTGTGAATTTTACCTTTCCAAAAGGAAATATTGTATGGGTGAGGTTAGCATGATAACTCTCGAACAAATATAAGACATCCATTTCAAATATTATACATATATATTATTAGAAGTGATTCTGTGGAATGGGATGAAAGGGATGGAGGACTTTAAATATTGCATAATTTCAATAGTAATATGAGAATTTTTGCTGATTTTTGATTCTAGTAATGGATAACCTTTACTTGTAATTATTTATGTTAAAGCATATAACAGGTTGGTAAGATGAGGGTTTAGAGGGGTGGCTTTATATATATATCGTGTTTTACATTTTTGGCAGGTTTTTTTTGAAGTGGGAGATCTAAAGATTATATTGTTTTCCATTATTTCCAATTTTAACAGAAGCCATTATATTATTTAAAATACCGAATTGTAATGTTGGAATCAAATTATTCCTTAATATGAGAAAGTCAAATTCAGTATTTATTGCAGAATTACATGTTGAGAAAGAATGTGCAGAGCAAATACCTTTTCCAATGTTAGTTATATATTAAAACAGATCTTTTAATTTTTGGGTTATTTGTAAAATAAATAATAAGTTATGTCAATTATGCATTCTGATAAAGTTTCACTTGCTTTTTGTTTGTGTGGTTTTGAGATATTCCTAGAAATATTTCTAAAAATAGAACTGTGTACTTTTCACAATTCCCTACTGTTACTAAACATCTAAAAAACATATACATAAATATGTTTCATGTGTTCCATTTCGTACAAATAACATTACGGTGGATATTTTACAAGATTTATCATTTCCCACATCTAATAAGCCTTTTCCTTCTTATCCTTAGTGTCATTTTCTGTGCTATTTGTTCTTCATTGCCACCTTGACTACTTGACCGCACGTGCATCTCAGCCTTTCTTGTCTTCAATGTCTTGCCAGAGGTATTGAGTTGCATATTTTAATAGGCTGCCTAATATCTAACATTCATGTAGTTCGCCATACCACATTATTTGTTGCCTTTTAAATCTATCTGTATACTCCTATTCCATTTCTATTCTTTTATTTCAGTGTTTGTGGAGTCTTAATATTCTGCATCTTTGTTCCATCTCAAGTGCTTGTACTTTCTTTTCCGTGTTTTTCACCATACTTCTGATTTTATTTGTTTTTTTTTGTGGTCTTTTTTGTCTCCTTACTCCACCGGATGCTATTTAATTACCTTATTATTGTTCATCCCTGGTTTATCTGTATTCAGCATAGTCTTGGATCCTTGGCCGGTTGCTTAATTATTTTGTGTTAGGCAGTTACTTTTATATGTAATTTAGTTATTTTTTATTGTAATTCAATTACTACCAATTTATATCAACTGGTAAAAATGAATAAAGTCTCCATATTTCAGCAGTGACCACTATTCTCTAATCTATCAATCAGACAGACGAGAGAACAAGACTCAAAATACTTATTGCAGTACTGGCGTAACATACAACAAATTTTAGTTCTAACCGTGTAAGATTATCTAGCTCTCAAACCACTTTGTTCTTCCATATTGTGCCATTCTATTCTTCTATGTTGAATAACTCCTTCAATCTACTAGCTGAACTCATAGTTGTAATGCCTCTGTAGTTATTATGACTCCTCTCTCCTTTTTTAAAAATTATGGTAATCCAAGCCTGTTTGGCTTTTTTTTATTTTTTTTTCAAACAATCGTAAATTCTGCTAGTATTTATTTCACCGCCATTATGCCTTATTTTACTAGTTCAGTCATATACCTCCTGCACTAGGCGCTTTATTTTTTTCATAAGCAATAACTCAAACACAAGCGAGAAACACTAAAAGTAAGCTAAACCACCTACTTTTATCAGATCCTAGTTTCTAATTTACATAAATCAAAGAGCGTATTGACAAACGGGGGGATGCTAAACGACAACTTAGGGGCGAAGTACCTGGATGAAACCACATTTTCTTACACTGAGACGTTTAAAACCGTTGGCCCTTCCCAACACGTTAAATTAAAAATCCATGACCCCTGGCTCCCCCTTTGGTACGCCATAGGGAATAACATAAATTTTAAAATAATTGAATGTAGAGTTTCTGAACTTCTTACGAAAAAGTTAAGTTTTTAACCATATAAAAGATAAATAACTGGCCAAGTGCAAGTCGGACTTGCGCAATTAGTGTTCCGTACTTTGATTGCTTTTTAAAATAAAAACTTTGTTACCGAGGTATAAAATGATCAGTGACTTCACAAAACACACCCTAAATGAGTTTTCAACAATATTTTTTTCCTATCTTTACTGAAAACTGATGACCTTGAAATATATATATATATATATATATATATATATATATATATATATATATATATATATATATATATATTGTATTGTGTGAACTTACCCGCTTTTTGAGGCGTCATTTTGTAGCCTATGAAAAGGTGTTTAATTGCGCCCCACTTTAATTTCTGATAATGAATCGAGTGAACCCTGATTTTAAAAGAACTAAAGAAATTAAACACACACTAGCTCAGTTTTCTTTGGTAGAAAGATATGGGTAAGAGATAATTTTTGTACGTCTTTTTGGATTTATTTTCTATTTTTAAAAAGCTTTAGCTGTACGATTTTTTTTTTGGGCACCATTCATTTTAAAAAATAGAAAGGATCTAACTTCAGCTAAAAAAATGAAAAAAATACTGAAGGGTTTTATGGTTATTAAATAAAAAGTTAGTTTGGTACAGCCGTCCTTATCCTGAAAAGAAAGATAGGTATTCAGTGAGACACTAGCTTTAATCAACAAAAAAAGAAAATTTATTCATGTTTTTAAAAATAAAAAGTTCTAACCTTTGCAGTTCTACAAAAAAATTCTAGCCTAACTAGTAGTTATTACATTTAAATTCTGAACTATGACAACCCCCGAAGACGAAAAATAGTGCTTTTCACTTCACTTTTTAGTCAGTTTTAAATTGCTGTTAAGGCACTACTCAGGGACAGGTCTATTGAAGGATGCTTTGGTAACTTACTGTTCTTATTCCTGCTTTGATGGAATACGACCGATTTCACACTTTTCTAGCAAACACTTAGAGAGCCCACTACGGCTTTTCGTTAAGAAACTGGTGCTTTACTTAGCTCGCATGATGGTTGTTATGAGCTTTTACTGTAGCTCAGTCGAAGGAAGCCTACTTGGCGGCTCCGATGAAATTAGCCTCGCCTACTCGGCGGCTGGATGGAAATTCGCCCACTTGGCGGTTCGGTGGAAAATGAACCTAGACAGTCGTTTCTCGGACCCTTAAATAAACCGTACAAACTCTGCCGGTAATATGGCGACGCCGGAACCAAAACTGCGGATACACACATTTCACCAATCGCGGCGTAGCGGTAGATTCGGTCAGGAACCCGCACTGCACAGTATATACCGAACGTCTTGGAATCTCTGTTTAATATACCGTTCGATACAAAAATGAAAATATGTACAATTTGAAGTGAAAAATCAGTAACATTACATGGTCTTAAAATCTAGGAAAAAATGAATGTTACATTTACCCCCTTCCAAAAAGAAATAGACTACACTAGTCTATTAAACTTAGGCTACTTATGAAAAGGTACAAAGTGGTACACTATCACTTAATACTAAGGTCAGAACTTAAAACAAAATTACAAACTTCGGCCTTACTACTAGACTTAATTCAATTAAGCACTAATATTAAGCACAATGAAAACCAAATAAAAATCTTTGCATGATCACAAGAATCTTATAACTCGACTTAACTTAATTAGACACTAAGGTTAAGTACATCAAAAAGCAAATAAAAATCCTTGCATGAACATAAGAAATACCTTTCCAAAATAACAATCGCGGTCTTCTTATATAAAAGAATCAGCTCTGTTATTGTTACCAAAACAAAAAATATAACTTTGTCTAGACTCTTGTCTAAATCAAAAAAGTGAACTGAAATAAAATATGAACACCCCCCTTAAAACATTTTAAGGATTGTCTGAAAATTTTCTATTTCAGCAAAAGAAATTTATAAAAATTCTTAAATAAAGAAAAAAAATAAAAAAATGATTCTAGTGCAAACACTTACACTAAAAAGAAAAAGTCTTGTCAGACCATTTAGCACTAGGCCAAAAAAAGGAATATCTGGATAAATATCCAGAGAAACGCTCGGGAAAAATTGCCATCCATGCTCTAGCTCATCGCTAAGAGAACATTCTAAATCTAGTATCACTACTAGTGGCACTCGGAAAATAATCGCACTCTATCGCGCAATGTCGACGTCCTAAGACATCTAGACATGCTAAAATCGCTAGGGAAAACGCTCTGGTTGATCGCCAGAAAACACGTCAGCTTATCGCCAACAAAACACTCTGGTATATCGCCAGAAAAAAAACTCGGCTCCTCGCCAAGAAAACACTCTGGCATATCGCCAGGAAAAAAAGCCTCAGCTCCTCGCCAAGAAAACACTCTGTAAGTAGTCCTCGACTACACAAAGTCTGCGTTCTAAAAGAACAATCTCGCCTTTAACATAGTGAGCAGCTATAAAAGCTAACAATATCACTATAGGCACAGTGAATAGCTATAAAAGCTAAAATTCACCAAACTGAATGATCCTGCTTCAAAAAGCAATGTTCACTAAGAACAGAATGATTAGTCCGCGCGCAACTAACATTCAAGGAAACATTCCTAACATAACTATATGAGACAGCAAGTCTCGAAATAGGACCTCCCTAAAGTCATAATCCTAAATATAGGAGTCCATAAGCAAAACGACTCAAAATCTCGCATTTTGAGCACATGCCCTCAGGCAACCAACATACACCGAAATATATACAGAAATATGTACAGAAATATATACAGAAATACATACAGGAGTTCAAATCCCAAACTCTTGGTTATGATTACTCCATACTGAGCTTGGTGAAAGCTCTTAGCAAAAGCTAATCAAATCTTCGGCACATCGCACCAAAGTGACAAATCTGCCTAGAAACATGAGCCAGAAGAAACGCCCTCCGTCATTCTTCAGGGTGGCTACACAGAGATGTAAAACTTAACCAGCATTGGCGCTTCTCCAAGTTGCATGAAGAACCCTCGTGTACTGGTCTCGCCCTAGAACAACAACGAAAAACATTCAATCCATCCCACATAACAGGAGAAAACACCTCACCACGATATACTGAATGGTGGAGACAATAAAATACAGAATTGGTGACCCTGGTGTCCACCAACAAAAGGGAGTAGATTATAGCATCCACTAAACTGAAACGGTGTCTACCACACCACCATAAGCCAAAAAAAAAATTTCATCAATAGGGTGTTCCGAAACACACTACTGCCAACAGCCTGTCACCACTAATAGGCTAATTGGAGCTGAGGTCGACTACAGTAGCTAGGCTCTCCTTTGGTTCAAATAGAAATAACCATTGGGTAACAAAACCCTAAAGGTCCCAAAGGTCAAACGTTCACCCCCCATAGACTACCCTTCCAATCAGTCTGTTCCTCAGGAAGACTAACTCCCTGCCAAACGTCGTAACGGCATCTGTTAACACCCGGTGCATCACAGCCTGTAAAAACAGATAACTCATGGGATACAACCTAAAAGGTTTACAAGGTTGACTTAACCAAGCTTCTAACGAAATTTTAAAAAAAAAACGAAAATGAGCTTAAAAAGCTACATGAAGCAAAAATTTCTCAAATTTTTGGTGGCAACGCAACAAAACTTTTGAAGACGACAAGAGCTTTTCCAGCTTAATCAGAAACAAGAAGAAAACATCGTCGACAGCTAAAATATTCGATCATGGTGTTAATCGTCTCCCTAGACAATAGCCTCTAGAAGAAACTGCTACAGGTATCAGGCATAACCATTTTCTGTCAGCCCAAACTTCTAGATTACCTCTTGGAAATCTAAAAATTCGGTTAGGAATCTTCCTTCACTGCGCCTAGCCTCTCTTGACAAGGTTCTCATCTCGGTATCAGATTTTGATCATATCTTTGTGAAACGACTGTCTTACTCTGCTCTCATCTCCTGTAAATGATCAGCCTTTAGTTCTCCTGCAGAACTTCAATTTTCTATCCATCTGATAGTAAACCGAAAAAACTCAACATACGCCTATGAGTCCATGCAAAAAAAAATTTAAAAAAATTAGTGACTCAAAGGTAACGTTTAAACGGCTCTGAAAAAAAATAGAAAATACCCTCAGTTTGTCCATTCAGAAGAAGATCTAAATCAAAATAATCCAAGTTTTAGACTTACTGGATAAACCAAAATCAATTTACTCTTAATTGCACCCAACATATACCACTAAGGTAATAGAAATACACCCACTCAGGTAACAAACTTTGAAATTGCTCATAAAAATTTTGACTCTACATCACATACACGAGCTACATCTTGCGCTTGTCCTAACTCAAGATCACCTTGGATTGCCTCTAATCAAAATTTCGCCTCCAAGTGTCAAGAACTGGGATATTATTTGGGGTCATAAGCAAATCAAATCCCGCGACCACCGACATACCAGTCTTATGATATATCCTGAGTGTGACTCTTTCGCAAGCTCGCAACAGCTGAGTCGATGCTAAACATCAACTACAATCAACCTAAGTTTGGATATGATCAGTACCCAAAATCTTAGCAAAAAACAATAAAAGTAAGCTATTCTCTGCTCAACTTTTATAACAGTCAAAAAAACGAGGTCGTCACCTCTACAGAGCAACATCAAAAAAAGTAAAGTAAAGCAATTAAGATAATGTAAATATAAATTATTCTTCTTCTGACAAACTTTCACTAGGGTTAGGTTCATTGAATGGTTTTAAGTCTTTAATATGCCATCGTCCTATTTTAGTCCCATCTAAATTAACTAAACCATAAACTAAATCTGAAATCTTTTCTCTAATCACGCAATGCACATACTTAGGTACCAACTTAGATGTGAATTTCTCTGCTGCACTGGAAAGAATTTTATTTTTTCGCCAAACGTGATCACTTATATTAAAGGCAAAATCCCTTTTTCTAAGGTTGTAAGACTTACTGTTCCGTTCATAAGCCTTATGTATCCTACTACGCACGTCGGTGAAAATATCTTTTAAACCCTTTAAATTTTCGGCGTACTCACCCCTGTTACCCGGAATTATTTCGCTGTCAACATTGACATCCAAATCTAAATTTTTATAATACGATCCAATAGAGGTATATGTCTGCCGTAAACTAAGAAAGACGGTGTGAACCCGGTTACTTCGTGTCTTGCGGTATTTATCGCTTGTTGGATTTTGGAAATATTGCCATCCCAAGTGTCATGTGAATCCACGTAACTTCTTAAAGCGGTCCCGACTGTTCGGTTATTACGTTCCACAAAATTACATTGGGGAGAGTACACGGGATTAAAACGGATGTTAAAACCATAAGTTTCACTTAAGTTCTTAAAACTTTTAGAGGTAAACTGAGTACCGTTATCGCATATTAAGAGCGATGGGACCCCGTGGATTAGAAAGACATTATTTTCCAAAATTCTCTCTATATATCCAGCTTTAGAGCTTTTCAAAGGAAATAGCATGGTATACTTTGTAAACCAGCAAGAAACCACGAGAAGCCATTTATTTCCCTTTTTTGAACGGGGGAATGGGCCTACTAGATCAGCTGCTATGACTTGAAAAGGGTAATTAACCGTTTTCTCTTTTCCCATCAGTCCCATAGGTAGTGCATTTGGAGATTTCTGCGCTCCACATACTTCACAAGTCCTCACAAACTTTACGATGTCAAAACGCATTTTTGGCCAATAATACTGTTCCTGAACCCTGTGAAGAGTTTTATAAAAGCCAAAATGACCAGAAGTAGGAGGAGTGTGACACATGTCTATAATTTCCTCTCTCTGTGGTTTAGGAACTAGTATTTTCTACTCGGGTACATTAACTTTTAAAGGCAACTGGTTTGGGATAAACTTGTGTACACGAAATCATTTTCCACCTTCCACTGCGGAAAATTTTGAGGAAATTCTTTAATTTGCTGCCGTAAATTGTCGTACCATGGGTCAATGCGATCTATGTCAACTGTATCTATTCTTACGCCAATCTGTGCATTAAGACTGTTTTCATCCACTGTATGATCTGGGATTCTTGACAAAGCGTCAGGAATAACATTGTGGACTCCTTTTCTATGAATTAAATTAAATGTATGTTGTCTCAGCCTAATCGCCCAACGCGCTAGTTTGCCACTAGGGTTTTTAATTAGAATTAAGCCACAATAAACTATAATGATCTGTTATGACCGTGAAAGGAACACCTTCTATGTAAGGTCGAAACTTTTCGATGTTAAAGAGTACTGCTAAACATTCTTTTTCAACAACCGAATAGTTACGTTCAGCCTTTGATCAAAGTTCTACTGGCATACGCTATCACTCTTTCCTCACCATTGATTTTCTGTGTTAGGACGTCCCCTAAACCGGTATTAGAAGCATCGCTAGAAATATAAAACTGTTGGGAAAAATCTGGTTGGGATAAAATTGGAGCTGAAACCAATAGCTCTTTAATCTTTATAAAAGATTCTTCGGCTGCCTTTGTCCAATCTATCGATTGTCCTTTTTTTCGTCCTTTCAAAAGATTATTAATAGGCGACAACAGGGTAGAAAAATTCTCGATAAAACGTCTGTACCATGAACACATTCCTACGAAGCGCTTAACTTCCGTAGTATTAGTAGGTCTCGCATAATTAACCATGCTTGCTACTTTATCCGGATCGGTATGCAAGGAATTTGAGCCTACAATATAGCCTAAAAACTTTAGAGAAGTTTTGAAAAAATCACATTTGCTCAAATTTATCGTCAGTCCGGCCTCTTTCAATTTATTTTTTACTTCCTTAAGTAAGCGAATATGCGATTCGAAGTCTTCCGATGTTACTAAAATATCATCGAGATAGGTAAAAATATGTGGCTCATATTTCGGACCAAATATAGCGTCCACTAAACGTTGCTGAGTTTGAGCAGCGTTCTTTAGACCAAACGGCATAGTGACGAACTGAAATAGACCTCGGCCTACTACTGCAAAAGCGGTCTTTTCCTTAGAGGATTTGTCTAAAGGAATTTGCCAGAAAGCCTTTCTAAGTCTATCGAGATACATACTTAGCATTCCTGAGTGATGTCAAAATTCTGTCGATGTTCGGTAATGGATAGTTATCAAATTTGCTGACCTCGTTGAGCTTTCTTCCGTCAAAGCATAGACGATACTGTCCATCGGCCTTTTTCACCAATAAGATTGGAGAACACCAAGGACTGTTTGATTCTTCAATCACTCCGAGTTTCAACATTTCGTCTAACTCTTTATTTAATACTTTTGACATGTATGGAGACATGGCGAAGGGCCTTGTCTTTACAGGACTGGCATCAGCCGTATCTATAGACATGGTGATTTTATTCGTTCGGCCTAACCTATCTTTACTACTTATTTCATTGAAAGAGCTTATTACTTTTTCTGCTTTTAAGCGTTCCGTCC
>JAHKBH010002504.1:0-40341 GCA_019049505.1 Pachyrhynchus sulphureomaculatus
ATCGATTTTGAGTTGGTTGTAGAAAAAAGATTTAAAAAATCGCATAGTTGGTAAAGGTCTGCGTTTTTCATAAATATTTCTGATATGCTAAAAAAATATATAGAATTTTCATAAAAAAATCAAATACGATATCAAAAAAAAATGCTCCTTATCACAGTTATTAGTGAAATAAATATGAACAGTTATTTAGTTTTGAAATTGGAACGAAGATGCTATCTAATAGTGCAAAAATATACCGCTGCTGCCTTTGTGAAATCTAAATTGTCTTGTCAAAGCTGCTTCACTAAGTATTAAATACAGATGTCGAAAAAATTGTCTCTATGAAATAAAAAAATTTTAAATCCAGTGATACACTTAAAATAATGACTGTACATATGTAAACATAGATACATATCTCCGAAAATAAACTGATTATTTATTGTCAATTTACATGGTAATCGAACTCGAACGTTGATTTACAACTAAGACATCGTAAACAAAGTAAAAATACTACTTCCGTCAATTACTAACACAGTATCTGAAAAAAAATTTAATTGCTGAAACGGCCCCCCAGTCTGACCCTTCAAAAACTTTTATTAATCAATGTCTGACCACATCTATTGCTCCCCCATATGATTTAATATTATTATATTTGCTCAGTTTTTATAAAAATGTATTCACTAACCTAATTAACCATCCAAAAAGGCGTTAAAAAGACTACATATAAATGTTCATAATTATCGAAATTGTAATTTAGATGTTGGTGTTGATAATGCTTCTTCAGTATTATTATTATTATTATTTTTTTTTTTTTTTAGAGGGTTTAGCACACGTGCTACAGGGAAGTCCCTAAAGCGCCACAGGAGCGACACGTGTGCGGAAAAAAAGCGATTCACGTTGTTCTTGAATCGCCGTAGATTGTACTCGGTGGGAAACACGGTCCTGGGCAAATTATTCCAAAGGAATGATGTTCTCCATATAAAAGACTGCTTGAAGAGCGCACATCCTTCGGACACTTTCCATGAAAGTACTTATAGAATAGGCTCAAGTCACCAACCGTTCTTCGATGTTCCAGCGAATCAAGCCCCGTCGGTCAGTTCCGGGTCTCCAATCAGACGAACAGCTCTTCTTTGAATAGAATCCAACATTTGCAGTGTATGTTTGGGAGCGGAGCCACAGTATTCCATAGTTGGGTCGAATTTGAGCTTTGTAAAGAATTAACAGTTGTTGTGGAGTGTAAAGCTTTCTGGTTCGAAATAATATTCCCAACTTTTGAGAAGCTCTCCTTGCTATGCCTGCAACATGTTCATGCTAGGACATATTTTGCTCCTAAATTAACGCCCAACAAATTGAGTGACGATGTTAGAGGGATGGAGTGCCCCGACATAACTATGTCGGGTTCAGCAACGTTAACTTTTTTAGAGAAAACTGCCACCTGGGTTTTTTGTAGCGTTAAATTCCACTTGGTTACTGTCACCCCCCAAGATAGAATTTCTTCCAGGTCTTTGTTAAGTTGAATGACTTCCTGCTGTCTGCGGATATTAGTCTGAGTAGCCGATGTCCGAGCGTTCAAAGTGAATGAAGAGATAAGTGTACTGTCATCAGCAAAGCTGTAGATTGGATTCTCGGTCTTTTCCAGCAGATCGTTAATGTAAATGAGGAAGAGAGTAGGAGACAGTATGGAGCCCTGGGGCACACCGGCGTTGATAGTGAAGGTGTTAGAAAGAAATCCGTCGACTCGCCACTCGTAAAGAACGCTCTTTGAGGAAACATGAGAGCCACAAACAGAACCAGAACAGAATTCAAGCAAAATATTTTACTAATATTTAAATGCAAGAGTGCAAACTTAGGAATTTAATAGATAATAAGCAATCACTACCTGTTTATTGTAATCGGTAAATACCCTTTTATTTAGCAATAGAATTTGTTGTTCCTGACTTCAGCTAATACTCAGATTATTTTTAGTGTTCCGTACGGAACACTTATAAATACAAAAACTTATAAGATCACTTCGGTGTCCGTCCGTCTGTCTGTCTGCCACATCTGATTTTCTCCAAAACTATTTCACATAGAAGGTTGAAAATTCGCACTAATATAGGAATTGATAGCCTCATCAGAGTCGTGTAGTTTTCAAAGTTAAATTTTGACATAAGGGATTAGTTTGAGGGGGTGAAAAAAAAATTGATCAGGTCATCGAGTGGGGTGTTAAACGAAACCTTGTAAAAAGACGAGTTCCAAAAAATATATAATGTAATAGTTGCGCACACTTCTCTTTGTATTATTTTTAAAAAGTGTGCAAAATCGCTGTCTCCCCCTTATCTCGATAAGTACTGATCAAAAAATTTTGAAAAAATTTCATTAAAGATCGGAAAAAAACTATGTTGAAAACTCATTTGGGATGATTAGTTTTTCAGTAAACATCGGAAAAAAAACTTTGTTAACAACTCATTTGGGATGTGTTTTGTGAAGTCACTGATCATTTTATACTTCCGGAACAAAAATTTTTATTTCAAAAGCAATCAACATACGGAACACTAATTGCGCAAGTCCAACTTGCACTTGACCGGGTATTTAAATTTAAAAGAAAATTCCAATTAAAAACTTAATAATATTAAAAAGGGGCCTTATTTCAGAAAACAAATAATATTAGCTAATTTAGGTTTATGTTCTTTAGAGCCGTTTTTTATAAAATCTCTTCTTTCCAAATAAAATAGCGAAACATACAATTTCGAAGTTTTACATATGAGTCCCCTGGATTGCAAAACTGCCTCTACGCGTGACCTCTGTTTTCCCTAGTAGGTAGGAGAGAGAATAACGCTGCGATCGACGGACAAAATAAATTTACAAGGCAATAATTAACTCGTCGTTTTTCTGTCGAAATCAAGTTGATTTTTGCGTGCGCTTCTTATGCATATAGTCGTTTGATAAAATTGTTTATTTAATTTGTTATTAACAATGAATAAAACTTATGCTGACAAATGTCAATATTAATTAAATAGTTGGCCAAAATGACCAACGTCGGCTTATTTTTCGTACATTTGCGAGTATCATATTAAAAATTCAGGTTAGTTCGGTAGTCAGTTTTTTGGGATGCCAAAGGAATTATTATGGTGGACTACCTTTCGAAAGGCGAAACAATAAACTCGACTTACTATTGCACCCTTTTGCTCCGTTTAAGTCAAGAAATTAAGGAAAAACGCCCAGGATTACTGAGAAAGAAAACTTTGTTCTATTAGAACAACGTTCGATTTCACACGTCTGTTGAGTCTATGGCTCAAATTGCTGATTGTAGTTTCGAATTGCTGCCCCACCCGGCTTATTCTCCTGACTTGGCACCTTCGGGCTTTTATCTGTTTTCAAAACTAAAAAAACACCTTAGTGGCCAGAAATTTTCATCAAATGAAGAAGTCGAAGCTGCAGTTAACCAGTGTTTTGAAGACCTTAAGGAATCTTTTTTTTCAAACAGGTGTGGAAGCTTTGGAAAGCAGGTGAAAAAAGTGCATAGAGCTAGGTGGAGATTACGTTGAAAAATAAAAATATTTTTGTACGTATTTTATTTTGTTTTCCTGATTAGGCCGCTAACTTTTCAATCCATCCTCGTATATCCATGACATTTAATTGTGTTTGGCATGACGAATTGGTCATTAAGTCGATCCCATGTTGGATGTATGTTGTTTTTTTTATGCTTTTCGAGTTTCCCCAAAAATTTTTCTTTGCAAGTGACAGTCTATAGATTCATGTTTGTTATTTTTTGCATCAATGATGTGGATAAATAAACAAGTGCGCACGAGCTCTTAGCGCAAAATTTGTTTTTGAATGATTTTAGCTGCCAAAAAATATTGTTTTCTTAATTGATTATTCTTTTAAAAAACTCTTTATTGTTTTTTTTTTCATAACATAACACTGGAGTTGAGTGTTTTTCGTAAGGAAAAACACTCAAGTTGAGTGTACGAAATACGCTCAATTAGTTAAGTATTTTTTGGAGTGTTTTTTTGAAGGTTTTTTATGTAAAGGTATGATATAAAAATTATAAAAAGATATATGCATGCTTTAAAATCGTTGTAACAATTTTTCACCCCAAAATTCAAAGTCATTTTTTTTACGTTAAAATAGTCTCGAGTCCAAACTTTTTGCTCCATACAGAAAAAGTTTTCGTTCCAAACTTTGTTTTCCATTTGGAACTGATGAAATCGAATATTGAAGAAACTTTTATAGAAAAAATTTATATTTCCAAAAATGATAACCATTATTGTAAACGTTGTGGAAACACGTGATTTTGGTTTTTCATGGTTTTCCTAATAGTTTAACCAAACGGAAAAGCCAAACTGTAAAACTAAATGGTTTTTGAATTTTGACGTTAAAAATTGTAAAAATTATTTTAAGGTGTGCATATACCTTTTTATAATAATTTTTACTCTGAAAATTTATATCTACAGACTTACATCATTTAGTTTTCTTATTTAATTTTGCTACGACAAATTAACATTAATACTTGGTTATTTCATTTCCAAATGAAATAACCAAATAAGGAAACGAAATGTCTTTTTGGCAGCTGAAAGCATTTAAAAAAAAAAATACTACGATTAGCTATATTAAAACGCGGGCATACGCTAAGAGCTCGTGCGCGTTTGTTTATTTATCTACATCATTGCTGCAAAGATTAACATACTGATCTGAATTTTTTGATATAATACTCGCAAATGAATGAAAAATAAGCCGATATTGATAATTTTGGCCAGTTTTTAAATTAATATTGAAATTTTCCAGCGTAAAGTTTATTCATTATTAATAACAAATTAAACAAACAATTTTGTCAAACGCCTATATCTATAAGAGGCGCACGAGCCTAAAGAGCCTTTCTATGCAAAAATCAACTTGATTCGTTAATTATTAACAGAAAAACGACTAGTTGATTATTGCGTTGTGAATCGATTTTGTCCGCCTACCGACGCGTTATCCTCTCTCCTACCTACTACGGAAACAGAGGTCACGCGTAGTGGCAGTTCTGCAATCTGGTGCCTCATATCATCATTACCAATATGATTAACAAATTTCAAATAAATATTTTTGATAATAAACTCATTTTCAACTAAAATTGATCTCTTTTTCCGAAATTTCAAAAATACTGTTTTACTTATAAAAAATATTAATTTTAAATGGGTTAGACAAGTGATAATGAAGACACACGACTTTGAAATTTCACACAAAAAACATTGTGGAAGAAAAAAAATATGTAAGTAGGGTAAAACATGTTTAATGCCTATTGACAGCTAATAATAGGAAATCCAATTTGATATAACTTTTTAATTGTAAAAAAAAAATAAAAATAGTTTTGTTATAAAAATTATCTTTCCATTTATGACAATTTTTTTTTTCAATTTACTAGCGTAATAGTTTTAATAATAAATAAGTAGCAATTTATTTACAGTCGTTGACTAAACTACTTAAATAATTAGACATGATAACCAAACAGTGTGTGTCATGGAGGTAATCCATTAGCAGAACCGTGTACTCTCATATGCCTATTCAAGTTTCCACTTTGACTAAACCTAAGTAAACAAAGTTTACATTCGTATGGTTTTTCTCCACTGTGTATACGTAGGTGTTTAGTTAAGGTACTGCTATCTGAAAACGCCTTTTTACAGAGTCTGCACCTAAAAATACATAATTTAAATTAAATGCAATCCTGCAAAATATAATCTATCTCAAAAAAAGAGTGTGCCCAAAAATTCGAACCTCTAATGCAGGGGTCGGCAACCTTTTAACTAAGGGGTGCCAGTTTTCATCCATACAACATTTTGCGTGCCGACATAGGTACTTACTACAACTAAAATTAACAAAAAATAACTTAAATTAACTTTAAATATTGCTTTTAGAAGGGTTAATTACAAAAAAAATTTTAACATTTAAGAAATAATTTTATTATACTAGTCCTAGGATCTAGTGTGAACCCTGTGCTTGAAGTTGAGTTTTCTTATATCCGGTTCGTGTCTGGTTATTTGCAGTGTCACACATGCTTCCGAGTTGTCTGTTGTCAGCCTGCTTCGGTCCGGGTTTAAAATCACTCTCCTATGGGAAAAAAGTTGTTCACAGATATAGGATGATCCGAAAGCTGTAAGCATGGCAAACGCTACTTTCTTAAGACAAATAAATTTTTCTGGTAAACTCATCCAACAACTGAGTATCTCGTTTGAATGGTTCTGGCAGTCACCTTCTAATGCCCTTCTTAATTCTACAAATTTCGTGTTCCATAACTCGGAGCTTTTAAATTCAATGTAGTGAAGATCAAAATCATTAATGTCCATCCATGAGAAAAGAGATATGTCAAAGCAACTGCTGGGAAAATCCATTAAATCTGGTTTGATTAAAAAAGCGAACATAGGACCATGTTTATCAAAATCTTGACCCCTCTCGGTAAACTCCTCTTTTAAATTAGTCATATATTTAAGAATTTCGTCTATAGTGCACCATCGTCGACACTGGATATATAAGTTTTTAAATTTGGAAAATATTTATATGTGTTTGTAGTAATATCGCTGATAAATAAATCTATTTTTAATTTGAATGATTTCCAGGATTCGTATAAATCCAGAACTGTTTTGCCTGAACCTTGTAACTTTAAGTTGAGTTCACTGAGGTGGTTTGTAATATCAGTAAGAAACATTAACATACAGATCCAGTTCTTATCTTCTAGTTCAGGATAAGCAACCACTTGATTTTTTTCCAACAAGAACGATTTAATTTCGCCCAGACATTGCACAAATCTAAAGAGCATTTTACCACGGCTGAGCCAGTGCACATTATTGTGCAATGGTATATCTGAATATGCACTTTCTAATTCCTGCAGAAACGCCTTAAATTGTCTATGGATCAGTGAAAAACGACCGACATATTTTAACCACCCTATCCATCACGGATTTTAAACTTCCAGCGGAGATTTTAGCGCACAATTCTCTTGGTGAATTATGCAATGAAAATTCAAAACTGATTGACCCATGCGTTCAATAAGAAGGAAAACAAATCCTTTATGTCTCCCAATCATAGCAGGAGCGCCATCTGTCGCAAAAAATTTTATTTACATCAATGTTCCGCTTTTCAAAATGTTTAACAAATTCTGAAAATATATCCTCTCCTCTTGTAGGTCTCTGCAAAGGGAGCAGACAAATCAGCTCTTCATACACACTGCCATCATCGAAGTATCGCGCAACGGTTGCCAGTCGGGTAATGTCATTAATATCGACACTTTCATCCAATGCTACACTAAATACAAAACTCCGTTTGATAGCGTCTCTCTGCTGTTTTTGGACATTTTGTGTCATTTCGGTAATTCATCTCTCGATGGTCCGCGCTGATGCCGGTATATCCCTAATCCTGGCCAATATTGTATCCTTATTGGGCAAGTCGTCGAATAAAATCTGGCCAGTACTCAAAAACGTTTGCTTCATAAATTCTCCGTCAGTGAACGGCCAACCCTTTGGTGCCAACGATTGTGCAATTTTGAAACTGCATTCAGTTACCTGATTTTTTTCCTTGGAAAACTTTGCTAAAGAATGTTGACTGTTTCTCGAATTGTTTACTTGCTCTTTGTATTGCCTCTCTTTTATCAGCGTTATCTTTAAATGACGATTCATGTTTTATCTGGAAATGGCGTTGAACACTAGATATCCCGAAAACTACGCTTTTCCGACATAGGACACAAATGGCCCGATCGTTTTGCTGTATAAAACCGTAATCTGTTGTCCATGAAGTTTGAAATGATCGAACGTCTATCTTCTGTTTCTTCGCGGCCATAATGCAACGTAATTTTAATTTTTAAACTTTCGACGACTATTGACTGGAACGGATGTTACTTCTATACTAAATGATCCAAACGTGTAGCCGCTTGCTATACATAGAAAAATAATTTTTCCAGAAAATTCCAATAATTACGTTTATTAAATTTCTTAGAACAAAAATTATGATCTATAACGCGCCCATTGCAATCAAAGGGCCGCCTAGAAGTTAAATCTAACAAAAACTAAAGTTCGGCAATATAAAAAGAGTTGCGGCGCGCGTCGGAACGATTGAAGTCAAACAAAAACCGCCTTATAGCGGCTCTTTTGATCTGAATTGAGGACGTTTATTTGTGTTTTTGCCTAGGCTTATATTTTGAGGCTTGCCGTCTTTAATACTTGCCGAAATTAAAGCCAAACCAATGCATTCAGTAAAATTATAAATTACAAAATATATATTTTGTAGTTTTTGGTAATAATACCTAGTGACCTATATAATATATCGTTTTTGTTTGTATCGTTAAAGTAATATTGTCTTCGATTATTTACTTAATTTCGAAACATGTCACAGATTACAGAATTAATGTGTAAACTTTGAATAGGTACGCGTGCCATTCAAAATTGCTTGGCGTGCCAGAGATGGCACGCGTACCATAGGTTACCGACCCCTGCTCTAATTACTTTGTCACTTATATTTGCAAGTAGAATATTGTTGAAATAGAATTTAAAATGAAAGACTATTTACAGTTTTACAATAATCTTATCGTGCTGCGTCCGACAGCCCTATTAGCAATAATATAAACACGGAAAATAACTGATATCAAAATGCCATTGACTCAATATCTAAACATATAATAAACTTTTCTATCTTTGAAAGCTGTAAACTGCTTTTTATTATAATACTTGTACGGACTTAAAACCAACGGTTGAAATTTCTTTGTTTTTGAAGATTCTCTCTTTTGTATGTTTATTTACTTCAACATATGAACATAACTAATAGTAAACTAAATCCCAAGAAATAAGATCCTGCCTTTTTGCTTTTTCAATGGGGCAATAAACGACCCTATTAAGGTTTTGTGCATAGTTGCCAGGTATTACGATAAACGTATTTTTATTTTACCTGCTTTGTATACCGCCATCACTTGCACCTGCAATCATATTGGATCTATTTTTACCTATATATTTACTACCTGGCAACCCTGTTTGGAGCTCTTTAAGTATTTGATAATATAGGCATAATGACCACAGATCCCCATTAAGATTCGAAAGATACTTTTTATTATTTTTATTTTTAGTTTTACTTACAACTTACAACGTAACGGTTCTATTTTAATTATGTGGCGTCCATGGGAAAAAAAATAGTGGCTATCGCAAGAGAAAATATTTATCACTTGACGGTAAACAAATGTTTACGACAGTTTGGTAAAAAGAAAATTGAATAAACAAAGTACTTTGCAAGAAACCAGTGAATTAACAAAAACTCCAATTTCTACGATTAAGGGTATTGTAGGAAAACCATCCCTAAGGAACAGGAAAAAACGGAAAGATTTTCAAATGCATCATGTAGACAATTGTGAAAAAGACGGCATCAGGAGAAAAATATATTCTATGTATGAAGAGCAGTTGGTGCCGACACTAGACAAAATAAAATTAAGACTGGTGTAGGACGGGACCAATATACATTGTGGCCGATTAACCCTTCACAGAATTCTCTTAAGAATGGGATTTACGTTCCGAAAAATCAACAAAAGGCAAATAGTGATGGAGTCACAAAGATTACGAATCTTGCAAAATACTTATTTACAAGAAATTAAAGAGCATGATCCGAGAATTGGCTAATAACTAACCTTGACGAAACATGGTTCGATACCCATGACACTGCGCAAAAAGGGTTTGTTGACAGCAGTACAAAATGTCAGACTAACGCACCTTCAAATAAAGGTAAACGAATAACCATTTTGCATGCTGGATGTGAAAAGGGCTGGGTTTCAAACTGTTGACTATTATCTGAAAAAAACATAAAAGATTCTAGTTTTGGACTATCACGAAGACACGACCGCAGAACTTTTTGAAAATTGGTGTCAAAATTCCCTTTTGTGAAATGTTCCCGAATAGAGTGTTATAGTTATGGACAATGCAAGTTACCATAGTCGCCTACTAAATAAGGTTCCTAATGCAGCCAACTCCAAATCGGAAATACAGGAATATATGCTAGAAAATGACATTCATTTTGAGTTTAGTTAAAAAAAGTGATCTTTTGGAAGTTTTGAAAGACTATAAATTGAAAAAGAAATATGTTTGTGATAGTATGGCTGAGAAAATGGGACACACTGTTTTGCGGCTTCCTCCGTATTATTGTGTGTTTAATCCAATTGAACATATTTGGCATCAAGTTAAATCAAAAATAAGGACACAAAATGTTTCGCCTACTTTAAGCGTGTCAGTGGTTGAATTAGTAAAAAAAGCTATAAATGAGATACCTTGTAGGAACCTGGAAGAATTCCATTCAGCACGTTGTTAAAGTTGAAGATTCATATATTTTTGTAAATAATATAAAACCACTGATAATTACCTCAGCTGATGACAGTGATAGTGAAACCTAATTAGGCTTAAGTTAAAATATATTTTTATTTATACAATATGTCCCCTCTTGTAAACCCCATTCGTTCAAACTGTATATTTGTACTTCTTATCCATTTTTTTTTACATGCATCTATAAATAAACATATCCAAAAACACTTATAATTTTATTTATTTTCATTAATGAATAAAATTCTTAAGTCCATCTCTGTAACCTATCATAAACAAAAGGTCAGAATTTTTATATTGCCCACTTAAAACGGAAAAAATCAGGATCTTTAGTTTTAGGACAAACTATATCATGTAGTATTGCTTATTATTTATTGTCTAGTTGTAATAATAGTCTTTAAAAATTTAATTTATATACTGGTAAAATAAGCTGATTTTGTAATGAATTACAAAAATTAGCTTTGTAATTAAATCCCATATTTAATAATATACTTCCAATGTTACCATTAACACCTAAAGAACAAGGCACAATTAATATATGATTTTCAACATTTTCTACCTATCCGTATGCTTACCTGTAAGGCCGTTCCCCTGAATGCGTGCGCATATGCGTTGTCACGGATGAACTTTGTGAAAATCGACGATCACACACGGGACATCTAAAGGGTTTTTCTCCTGAATGCGTTCGTACATGCGCAGTTAAATTAGCTGCTTGGGAAAATGATTTGTTGCAGTCAGCACACCGAAATGGCTTTTCTCCACTGTGAGTCCGCAGATGGGTTTTTAATGTGCTTGGGCGGGCGTAGCTTTTTCCTAAAAGAAATTAAAAGGCATTTCGTTAAAAAAAGACTAAATTGTTTAATTAGGATAAAACGGAATTTTAAAAAACAGGGCAGTCTCATTCTAAAATAGCGTTTTACAAATTTTGAGACTTGTTATAAAACACAAGTCTCGAGAAATAGGTCTAAAAATAAACTTCACCAAAACCAAATATTTCAACAACGAAAATGAAGATAACAGCCAGGAACTATTAATAGAAGGTAAAAGCACAGTAAACATACTACAGTAGCGAAACTGAGCTCCAATTTCGTGACGAGATATTGACGGCGCGTGCGTCGACGGGTCCTTTTTCAAAATGGCCGCTCAGTGTTTACATCCGATCTCGGAATGTGTCTCTGGAAATGTATTGTCCATCGTTTCTTGATGTGACTGCAGTTTATATGAATACAAAGACAGAAGGAAAAGAGAGTTTGTAGAAAAAGCTCGAGTCACACTTTTTTATGCTCTAAAATTTGCAAATAAAAAATTTCTAAGTCAATCAGGGCGCGCTAAGACTATTATTCTAAATCATAACTAAATTTAATTATGCTTTATTTACATCACATGTAATCATCAACAGTATTATCCGTCAAAGTTTAAGTTGCTGCATTAATGATTTTCTTTTGCAGTTCGTCTGTTTTTAGTTGAAACAATGATTTCATAGAAATCATGGTATGCGATTAAAGTTGTTGAAGTTGTTAATTATTTTAATAAATCTCTATTGCTTGCTTTCACAAGACAACTTTTAACTATCTTAAATGCATTTTTTGAAAAAATACATATGCTTGAAACGATATTATCATTACTAATGTACATTTTGTTTAGGCGTATTTGCTCAAGAGACGGCCTTCCAGGGAACCTTGATTGATTTAATAAAACGTTCATATTGGTAGAGTGACTTGGTCATTAAAGCTTGAAATTTATTTCTAAACTTAGTTCGGCTGGTTATTTAAAAATCCTGACGTGATTGCTCAATTCTGACCTCGGATTCGGTTTCAGCACCCAAAAATACATATAGGTATAGCGATCTGTTCGGTAGTGAAAAACTTTGTTTGTGTGCCTGTGTAATTTTTTTATGATTAATAAATAATCCTCCAAATTTTGGTTTTTAGAAAGATTTATTTTTGTGTAAACTAGTATTCAGTTATTTAAAACTATTTATATTTGATAAATTATAAATAAAACATATTATTCTTTTCTAAAAAGTGTATTCTCAAGAGGCTTCTAGTTTTCAATAACTTCATCTGAATTAATTGTTTGACACACCTTTTCTAATAATAAACCTGATAAATTTAACACTGTTTAATTGCAAGTACAATTAATACTCTGAATGTGACTTTTTTTTTCTATTTTTTCTCTATAAATTACATTGCTCCTTTTTCATGCCAATCTTTCAAAAGTTTCTGTGAATATATTGTAAGGAATACAGAACGTATAACAACATATTTATTATTTTCAAATTTTAGACAGTATATTTTATTTTCTTATAAGCTGGGTTTGAAAGTTTAAATATTAAGTGTCGTGTTGAGATCACAAAACCACTGTGGAATGATGTTATTGAAATAACTGATATAAATGGATTATTGAATCAAATATGCTATTAAAATAAGAAAAATTTTAATGTGATTCCAAAAAAATTTTTGTAATATGATTTTGTCAGACGATGTGTGCCAGAGGGTAAAATATTCTGAAAATAAGTTCGTTAAATAGACAGTCCACCTAATCGAAGTCCATTTTGATGGTAATTATGGTTACTATTAAAATTTTGAAGATTTAGTTACCTGTTATTAATATTCCTCCTATAAAGAACTTATTTCTATTGTTGTATACCTATACTATAAATTAAATATAGTTATTTTCCTTTTAAACTGTATTTGACAATACTCAGTATATATGAGTCAATCATTTCTCCTAATGAAGCTAATATGGTTAGCAAAACGCGCGTCGAGTGCAAAAATAAAGTGTTTGGTGTAGTGGTGATAAATACTGAGTAGTGTCATTGTGCCAAAGATTCCACATTCCCAATATAATTGTAATTGACAAGTCAGCTTGGTCATAACTAAGTATTGTATGTAACTATAATTAGGAAATTACTGTATTGACTCTTTGATCTAAATATTAATTCATTGTAAATAAAAGCAAGCGTTAATTACATTATCAAAAAGCAATACAGATAACAGAACACAAAAAGGTATAGAACCTCTAAGAATCATTCACATAGAAAATAGAGGTCTATACATATACGTTCATAATTCATTAATAATATTATATTAACCTTTCTCGAAGTTACACAATATAGTTTTGTAGTTTAAGAAAAAATAAGTACCAAAAAAGTAGATACAGTGTTTTTTAATTAACGAGAGATCTATCACACCAAACAACACAACACTACTTAGAAAAAAAATGCTCTTATTTTAGAAGATGTTGTAGTAGTAATGACAATTAAAATTAAATTAATTTAGTCCTTAAAAAACATCTTTAATCACAAATTTATTTGAAAAATGATGTAAATAAAACGTTAACCTCAAACAGTGACGTTTAACTTTGATAGACTTTTGAATTTTTGGATAAGGTTATTAAAAACTGAAGTTGAATATGAAGAATTCCATCAAATACCTTCCTATCAAGTTTTTCACCTGTATTCATTTATTTTCTAACGAAGTGCTCCATTCTTTTTGTTTTTATATTACTCATGCTGCATTAACTTTTATATTACTCATGCTGTATTAAATAACAAATCAAAAATTTTCAAACATTTCTATATCTATAATTTTGGTTGATAAAACTTTGCACAACTTTATTTGTATTTCAAATCTCGCGCTGGTCCACTTTTAACATGGCGGATTGCCACGTGACCTTCTGAAAACGAACCTGATTTTCCTAGCGATTATCCTTGAGTTTCGCTACTGTATAGTGTGTTTACTGTGGTAAAAGAATAGGAAAGGTACAAACGTTCATATATTTAGGACAAAAAATCAAAATATCAAAAAATAATTGAAAGGTTGACTTGGATAGAAGAGTCTCGTTAGCTTGATCTGCGTTCGGTAGGTTACAATCTACATTCAAATTAGACATCCCAAATACAATAAAAACCAGAGTATTCGATCAGTATGTACTGACGTTTTTAACAAATGGCACTGAAACGTGGACTTTAAATAAAAGTATAATCAATAAACTCCAGATAACTCAAAGAGCAATGGAGAAGGGAATGCTAAGTATTAGACTCCAAGATCGTATTCCAAACATCCAGATACGAAGAAGATGAAAAGTGACAGATATAGTGCAACGAATATGTACATTAAGGTGAAATTGGGCGGGACATATAGAAGGACTGATAACAGATGGACACGCAGTACAATGGGGCGAATGCGTTATTTTTCGGTCATTTGCTTATAACTTCCACATTTGTTATTGGAATGACTTCAAACTTAATACACATAATGTACGATTAATATATGTTCAGTATATGAAATAAAAATCATACTATAAACTGTTATCGCGTGCGCGATAAAGCGTAAAGATGATTATTTCAAAATACTAGACAACAAATTGAAAAATTTTTCGATTACATGAGTGCGAATAGTCATTTTCAATGTATTTTTACCTGCTGAACACGAATCCGTTGTCCAAATTTGACTACCGCGTCGTAATTTTGAGAAAAATGACGGAAATTTGAAAAAAACGACGGTTTCAAGGATTTTCATGACATAACACAGGCACAAATATTTTTCTCATAAATTTCGTTAATACTACGCGTAAGTATCAACATTTAGCTTTAAAATGCCTTTTGTTTCGTTTTGGTACATTTTTTTTATTTTCGAAGTATAGCTAACATTAGAAACACTGGTTGCGCTTACGCAGCATTAATATCATTGTCCCGTGTTACGATTGCCCTACGCATGCGACATATAACGGAACATTAACCCATCGAAATACACTCATGAAGCGAATAATATTTCGAATATCAATTATCTACTCTTAGCGTTACCCGGGATCAACGACGTGGACGTGACAGATATTTGATCCCTCGGGGTGCTTGATTTTTGTGAGTCCCCTTGCCTCTCACATTTGTACTTCTTGTTTTAATCATCGTAATCTGTATCATCATCACTGAAATGTAATAGATGTTTTATATCTTCGGACAATTCTTTCTTCTTACGCTCCATCAATTTTCGCGAATTAGATATTATCGGATCTGAAGCAATCATCAAATTATTAAAAATATCTTCATGATTATATATTCGAGACATTCTTCGCGAATGGTTTTCTCTATATTTTCTGAAATATTTCTGATTTGCTTCCTGAGCATCTTCAGATAATTGCCCTATTGGCACGATAGCATTTGTTATAATATCGCTGCCATGAATCAATAACTTGTGGATTGACATTGGCATGTAGTACCATGGGTATAGTGATGACAAATATTTTGGCAGTTCTAAAAGCGTAAGATTCGAACTCAATCACGTTAATTTTTTTACCACTAGCGATTGCTTGCAATAGAACTCCAAATCTGGTTATCAAATTTTCGTCTATACCTGTAATGGCAACTGATAACTGTAGATTGGCAAAAAATTTCCTAGCAGTGTTACCATCATTGGATGTACCCTTCCCTTGTTTTATAAAGTCTACCAAAAGACCTGTTCTCGTTCTGAAAGCAGTCTGTATCTCGTGTTTTCTTTGCTTCACTTCTCGTTTATGATTTTCATTCCTTACTGCCCAACATTTGATATGAATTTTATACGATATGTGTAATAAGCATTCGAAACATCGAATCCAGCAATGTAAGGAAGAAAGTCCGAACGAATAATATTGATCTTTCTGCTGAATAGTTTTGATTCTGTGAATAATTATCTTTACATGAATTATCTTTACGCTTTATCGTGCTCGTGATAATAAATTGTATGATTTTGATTTCATATTTTTGAAAATATATAAATCGTACATTATGCATATTAAATTGAAGTCATTCCATTGACAAATGTCGAAATTATGAGCAAATGACCGAAAAATGTCGCATTTGTCTCACTATGGCGTGCGATGTAAGCAAACACTCGCATTGAGATCGAAATTTCAAAGTAGTCAAGCCGCGTTGCCGAAAAGAGGCAACAAGAGTTTAATTGCCCTTTTTTTAGAAGTGTATACTTCATAAGAAATGAGGAGTATATCGTCATTTTTTCATTTCATTGGAATATTGCCCGAGAGAATCGCTGGGTGAAGAACGCTAGATCAAGTCGGGGGAACTTTAATGTCCATTTTTTTACCAAAGGGGGACGAAGGGGGATAAAAATAGGATATCTCCGGAAACTAGAGACTTTGCCCTATCAAATGGTAAAAGCGCCATCTCATTCCACCTCATTCCAAAAACTTTATACATCTTTGAATATTGAAGTAAGAATAATTTTTTGTGTCGAATATGTCAAATGTTTATTAATATATTGTAGCACTCTAATGACATTACACTAAGATTAATTTGCTGTTTTAAACCTAATAAACAAGTCCTAGTAAGCGTTTAACTCATATTCGTAGTTATGTTGTCCACAGAGAATTTAGAATGTAATTTCTCGAATTACAGAAATTCCAACATTGACGAAAATGTCACACTTCAATGGATAATTTTAAGGAAGGCAGAAGGAATAAATTAGTTATAAACATATTTATGTATGGTTTAGGATATATATTAAAGGAAAAAATCGTCAATATTCGAAAAATACATCTTTAATTTTTTCATCCAATATCCGATTTTTTACGCCGTCGCCCCAATGTGCGCCGTATAGTGGAATGGGGGCCTAGAGAACACAAAAGATCCAGAGGTAGACCACAGACAAGATGGACGGACGACATAAAAAGATTAGCAGGATACGATTGGATGCAAAAAGAAAACAACAAAGCTCATTGGAGACAAATTGGGGAGGCTTACGTCCGACTATGGATGAAATAAGCTAATGATGATGATGATGATGATATTTCGTTCATTACAGGCTTATTAACGGAGATGATGTAAAATATATG
Source organism: Pachyrhynchus sulphureomaculatus (assembly GCA_019049505.1). Classification (NCBI taxonomy): domain Eukaryota; kingdom Metazoa; phylum Arthropoda; class Insecta; order Coleoptera; family Curculionidae; genus Pachyrhynchus; species Pachyrhynchus sulphureomaculatus. The sequence goes on from JAHKBH010002504.1 coordinate 17,109, forward strand.
TAGCATTATTATTTAATGGGGATATACACATTTTAAAAACATTTTTGTTTTTGCCCTGTGTATGAAGAACTTATAGCGAAACAAGTATGATTTTTTTTGATATAGCACTAGATATATTTTCAAATGTCTGGATTCTTTAATTAATTCTAAATCTTCTGCTTCTGGGATATTAACATCTGAAAAATAGCGTGTTTTACACTTTAACTATAGCATCTAACAAGTATCTATTAGAGTAAAAAGGATTTTATAGTCCAATGCAGGGGTTCCCAATCTTTTTTTTACTGCGACTCCCTTTACAGGATGCAATTTTTTTGCGATGCCCTTCTAAAAGAAGATACCTCTAACAGAAAATAAAATTACTTTATTATTCAAAGAAAACTCCAAAGAATATAGAATCTTAGTTATTATTTATTAGAAAACATAAAAAATTACAAACAATACAATTAATGAGAAGAATGAGCTTGCTTTTCTGAGCATAACTTCGTCAGTTGCGACTGAAGTTTTGAAATTGCTGCTCTCATTTCTTTTTCTAGATTTATATGTGACCTGTACTTCGATTTGTTTACTGCAACTGCAGAAAAGCCAGTTCCATACAAGTCAACGTAGCAAATGGTAAAAGAACCCTCAAAGTCGTAGTACTGATAGTAGGATATTCTTGGGATGCATTGCTCCAAAATTGAAACAGTTTGTCTTTATCGAATCGTAGTTTAAGGCTCGTATCATAAGATAGTTCTAACAGCTCTTCTTCCTCGAATGTTGAAAGTGTAGATGGTGCTAGGGTCGATTGGAATGCGCTTCTAATCCAGTAGTATTGATTCAGATTCTCTGGAAAATATTTATTTACATGGGTGCTAAATGTTCATAAGTGTTGGATAAATATCAATTGCAAACTTGGCTCCAGATTTTGAATAGATTTTTCTTTCAGAAAGCCTTTCAAAACAGGAAAACACTTAGTATTTCCTTGCTCCTATATATTCTTTTTTCTTGTTTTGAAACGCTGCAATTTTATCAGTCAGTTGCAGTATATGCGTTTCGTTTCCCTGCGACGATTTATTAACGACATTTAATTCCTGAAATATGTGGCAAAGATACACCAATTTTATTAGAAAGTCAGTATTTTTAAACTTTTCTGCGTCACGATGCGATTCTGTCAATAAATACGTGTACAACTCATTTTTTCATTCGTGTACAAGTGAGAGTACGTTACCTCTCGACAACCAACGAGAGTTACAGTAATAAAGTAAAGATCTATGCTCGACATCCAAATCTTCAGAAAGCTTAGGGAAAAATCTTGCCTTCACAGGTCTTGTTTTGATGAAGTTCACCACTTTGATAATTATGTATATCCATCACACAAAATTTAATTCAGGTCAAATATTTTTTGCAGCTAGGGCCTCCCTATGTATGACGCAATGTGTAAATTTACATTTGTAGCCTTGGTTTTAATGAGAGCTTGAAGTCCTCCATATTGTCCTGACATCGCGCGAGCTCCATTCGTACACACACCGACAGACTTCTCCCATTGAATGTTATTATCTTCCATGTATGAATCGATGATCTCAAACAAATCAGTAGTCTTACCGGCATCAGTCATTTTTTTGCAAAATAACAAATCCTCACGTACATTTGTTTCTTCCATGTACGGCACGTAACATATTAATTGAGCGTCGTTATTAATGTCTGTCGCTTCGTCCAGTTCAATGAACCAGAAAGATCTTCCACAATTTGCTCATTAATATCGTCAGCTATGTCATAAATGCGACGACTAATCGTATTGTTAGAAAAAGGAATATTTTTTATTCTTTATATTCTCCAATCATCACTGATACTATATCAATCGCTGCAGGTAAAATAAGATATTCAGTAATCGTATGTGGTTTCTTACACTTGGCAATATGGTAAGCGACTATGTAAGAAGCGAGCAGTGCTTTAGAAGGAATAGATGCTCCGGAAAACAAGGATGTCGACTGATGTTTCAGTTCTCGCAATTTTCTTGTAAATTACTGTGAGTTGTTTCTAAATGACGTTCCAATTTATTAGGAAGCATACTTTTAGTTGCCAGCACCTTATGACAAACAACACATTGTGGAAGTTCCACATTTCCTTTGCTAACTAAATCTAAATATTGGTTATCATATTTTCTGCACTTTTTTCGTTTTTCTATAGTTTCTTTTCTACTCTCTCCTGCGTCTACAACACGTTTTCTATTTATTTGAATAAAGTTATCCATTTTAAGTAATGAACACGCTCGTAAATTAAATACAACCCACTTGAAATCAAAACACTGCATTCATCAATGCTTGTAATCGACGAATAAATAAAGCGTCGAAACAAAGACCGAACGATGAACGAACGAAAGCGCGGGGAAATGGGGGGGCGCTTACTGAGTCGCTGATGAGACGTGCGCCACGCCGCGCCCTAGCTCATTACGTCGCGTGCAGACGATCTGTGCCTATCGTCTCGCGACTCCCCTGTGACGTCCCAGGGCATCGCGACGCACAGTTAGGGAACAGCCAGGAAGGGCTGATTATTCGGCATTTTTTTTTTTTTAACACCGCCAATACAGTCTAACATTCACCGAATGTTCTATGACTGTTGTCCAGAAGACTCCCTTCGAGGAATGCGGTTTGATGGCATTGAAACAATAAAACAAAAATCGAAGAAGACCTTCGTGGTACTACCGAAGATTAAGTATCACAGTCAATTCGAGAGCTGGATGAAACGTTGTTACAAGTGCATTACCTCAGATGGAGACTACTTTGAAGGCGGTAAAATCCAATTCGTAATTAGCGCGGTATTTTTAGTTTTATTAGGATTGACCAGCTATATTTTGATGATGACAATATTTATTATATTAAACTCCGCCTGCAGCATCGGATGGTGGATTGAGTAGCCTGACGGTGCTGTTGCCGGTCCTAAGCCCGGAAAAAGGAGGAGGGTTTGTGGGCATGGCTAGCAACCTACCCATCGTAAAAACAACATATGGCTTAGTGAACTAATGTAAAGCCTCGAAACAGGACGGACAATGGGTTGACGAAAACGGTGAGGAAACGAAGAATGAATAACAATAAAAAAAAAGGAATATAATACGAATAGCAACGTGGAACATAAAAATACTAAATAATAAAGATTAGGAAATTAAAAAGGAATTAAAAGATAAAAAGATAGAAATATGCTCATTACAGGAAATAAAAAAGAAGGGCAAAGGGCAAGTGTGGCTTAGCGGATAACTTTTAATATGTAGCGGGGTCGAAAGGAATAACAGAGCAAAAGAAGATGTAGCACTGATGATCCACAGAAAGCTAACTCAGAACATCCAAGAATGTAAATACTTATGAGAAAGAATAATAGTAACAAAACTTAAATCAGAGAATCAAAAAATTAACATCAATGGAATATATAGTCCAGAAAAACTGCAAACCGGAAAGCGAGAGAACAAAATTCTTCTAAAAACTACAAGAGACAATTGATGCAGTCCCAAAAAGAGAAGTAATTATCATAATGGGGTACTTTAATGCACAAGTAGGGAACATGATAGTACCGGGAGTGAAACAGAGGTTCGATGAACATATGACGAATGAGAATGGCGAATTTCTGATAAACTTGCACAAAATGACTTCCGAATAAATAACACCTTTTTAAATATAAAGAACAACATAAATATACATTTCAAAATACGAGAGGAGATAAATCAATTATGGATTACATTCTAACAAATAGAGAAATACATTATATACAAATATTAGACATAAGATGTTTATGTTCTGCAGATGTAGGGAGTGATCACAGTCCTGTATTGGGAAAAATCAGAATGACAATAAAGATACCTCAAAAAACACGCCTAACGGTTTACGAAACAAAGACAAGGGTAGAACGCTTACAAGACGAACCAATAAAAAATTCCGACCAGACAAGATTGGAGAATGAAATAAATAAAAACTCAGTGGTAAAGGAAGAAGACATAGAAGCCAGTTGAAGAAAGATCAATGATAACATTATAAACGCAGCAAAGGAATCACTCTGAGAACGTAAAATAAACAGAACATCAAGAAGACCGAATAATACATCTTGGTTCTGCGAGGAAGTGAAATTAAAATGCCAAGAAAAAACAAAAGCCTATCTTAAATATAGATCAAGAAATACCAGAGAAACATATAAAGAATACAAGAAAGTCCGTAATGAAACAAACGCACTAGTGAGAAAAAAAATGGAGCACTGGGAAAAATTCTCTAAAGAAATGGAATATGATTTTTATGGTATGAAAAGGGAGATTTGAAGAATGATACGTGGACAGCGAAAGGAAAGGAAATAATTAATAGAAATAAGATACTTGGATAAGTTATGTAAAGCAATTGTATAATACAACAAAAAATTTGACACCAGAAACACCAAAAATAGTAATCAACGAAACATCAGAAATAGGTGATAAACAGGTGGAAGAAGCTCTCAAAAAATTTAAAAACCGACGATCAGCTGGTAAGGACGAAATACAAAATGCACTATTAAAGTACGGAGGAGTGAAACTGACTAAAGAATTGACAAAGCTCATAAACAAAATAATACAGAGATCGCGAATACCAGAAGAATGGAGAGCAAGCATAATGATACCACTTTTAAAAAAAAGAGAAAAAACCGATTCGAATATTTAACGACGAATTAACCTGTGCACAACTTTAAATCTGACGATAAAAATTGTTACCAATAAAATAACTCCACTTATACAGCTTTCCGAAGAACAAGGATTCAGGAGCGGAAGATCCTGTAACGACGCAGTATTTGTAGTCAGACAAATTACTGAAAAATCAATTGAGTAAAACAAACCAGAGTTCTTATGCTTTATAGATTTCGTAAAAGCTTTCGTACAGCTGCAAGACTTAGTGCACACACTTTATGACAAGAATATCCACACCAGAAACACGCAAAACTCAGAGAAACAAACAAGTGAAGTGAAACATTAAGGAGAATTGCAGGAAGAACACTTTGGGATAGAGAAACAAATGACAACATAAGGCAGATATGTAAAGTAGAGGACATTAACACGTAAATAAGAAACAGAAAACAAGAATGGAATCAACACATATATAGAATAGACGATTAGTGAAAATAGCTCGAGATAAATCACCGGTGGGCAGAAGGAGTATAGGACGTCCACGAAAAAGATAGATAGAACGACGACCTGTAGCGACGATACATTAAAGAAAAACAGGTAGGAATGCCTAATATAAAGAAGAAGAAGATTATTTTAAAACATAAGGATATTACACAATTTTAATGGATTTTGGGAACTAACAAATTCTAATATTTGCATGTTATTTGGCTTGCCAAACTTCTTATAAAGAGCGAACCCAAAAGTACCTTCTATCTATACATGAAACGAAACTTTAGGAGTAAATATCTTAACTTCTACTAAATATGAATAAAAATACTTTAAAGAAAGTTAACAAGAAAGTTGCGTTATAATATATATAGTATTTTTAAAGGTGCCGGGGATTCTAGAAATATACGAGTATATACAATAAAATCTAAGTTCTTTATGTCGTAATGTTTTTTTTTTTTATTCTGTCTTCTGTTTTAAACTCCAAAAAGAAAAGATAGGCTTTACCTATTCCTTAAAACAATTCAAAGTATTAACGGACAACACAATATTATGTACTTATGGACATATATGGAGAGAAGAAAATATATACAGGGCGTAGTTTCTTTGTCTCTTTGTTAATATCACAGATGAATACTTTTTTCTTGAATAACAGGAATAAATTGAAAGAAATGTGATCAAAAATGAACTTTCTATAGTTTTTAGCCCCATATAAATTGACTAAACAGCATAGTTTTTGCGTAGTAAAATTTCTTATTCGGCATTCGCAAAAATTAAACAGTATTTAAAATTGTTGAAACCTTACCTAAACATATACGGCTGTACAAGTCACTGTTTTTATAATTTTCTCCATTGCCCGACAACAAGTTAGGTACTCGATTTAATGATATAGAATCTGTCTAAATATAAGATCCATGTTGAATTTCTTCTTTGATTGTTTTATCATTCTCACAGGTAAGGATAGCCTTTGGTGCAAATTCTAAAATTCAAATGAATCTATTTGTTTTGGTTCATCTTGTATTACTAAATAGAGTAAAAAATGTAAAACATATGTTTTCCTTATTACTTTCAGCAACAAAAACATTAGTTTACTATGCTGAAGTTAATAAATGTTTCGTATTACTTTTACCATTCTTATAAGTTCTTTATTAACTCTGTATATTATAGAAATTGCCATTTGTATTATGTCCAGGAATACAGAATTTATTCATATATATCTATATTTACTTGAAACATTAATTCGTAGTTAGGTAAGATTTTTTAAAAATATTGTTCTATATTTTTGGGACACCTAAAATACTGTATATTTTACACAACTTCTTTGCCGCCTTCTTGCAAAATATAATATTCGTAATTTAAAATTAACGAAAAGATAACTGTCGTGGCCAGGTTTGATGGGCGAAAGTGGATATAAATGCAAGGGGCGTTTCTTTAAGGAAAAAAAGAAAATACTAAACGACGTAAATACTTAGAAAGGAGGACGACAATCGACCAACAGTGAGGGCGCCAAACCACCATCGAGGAGCATACCCCCTTGATTTAAACTCCAATAACTCTTTCAACATAGTAAACTAAAAATGACTGGATGGAGACATTTTTCACAAAAAGGAATCCCTACCTGCAGTTGACCCATGAAACCTTACACCTAATTTAAAAATTGATCACAAAAACGGGGAGAGATTTTTCACATAGAAACCCCTACCTTCACTTAAATTCTACAAATGTACTCTCAATTTAAAAACCGATGACCGGGAGATGAATATTTTTCATAAAAGAAAACTTCCAATAGCACAAAGTTTCGTTTCTAAGGCACATATTTCCTACATCCATAGAAGCTGGTTTCATATGCTCCTGGCTACGCCACAGGAAACACCCGATAATAAAACCCTGTTTTAGTTTAAACAATTATATTTTCGACTAGTTACTGTTTAGACTTTAAAATAGCTGTTTAAGTTAAAAAAGACTAGTGCCCCTAAAATATTTTATGTATTGTTTTAGGCGACTTCTTTGCTAACTTTCAGCGAAATGTTTGTCCTTCATATTATTTAGGATATTTCTACCTTAAGGTTACCTTAAATTTATACTTCGTACTGTAGCTCACTATTTAAGAAATGTCAGGTTTGACAAGCTAAATAACACATCAAAATTTTATAAGAGTCTGTAGGATCCTAAAATCCTCTTACAGGGAAAGTTGTCAGTTATTGTTAGATATTACTTGTTATTAACGACATGCCGTAAGTGCAAACTTACTAAGGAGGCAGTAACCATATAGGCAACAATTTATATTAATTATTCAAAAATATATTAAAAATAATCAAAACGTCACAGATTAAATATTTAAAAGGTCTAAAATTAACCAGAGATCTTCATTTAAATCTGATCGTAAAAGTGAAAAAAGCGCCAATACTCGGTTACCCTGGTTCATAGACGTAAGTTTATTTTTAACTTTACTCTGTAGGTATAGTATTTTTCAAGATCTAAGAAAGTGATTTGGCAAATCGATGCAATAAAAACACGACCGTTAGGATCTTCGCGTGTACCTAGCCGAAAGAGGGTCGTAATTGATATATATATATATATATATATATATATATATATATATATATATATATATATATATATATATCCCTTTCAATGTAACGTTTTATTGGCTACTTCGTGTTTATAAATATAAAGAATATTCTTCATTTTATCTGCAGTATTATACTGAAATAGTGTGTATTATAAAGTTCAATAGTGTCTTAAAATGTCCGAAGCCCTTTCCATCAGAAGCCGCAAAGTTTACCCTTTCAAGCAAAAGTGAGAGTTAAAAGTGTTTATTCAAAGTTAGTGGAGCGAGGCCACGAAAAGTACTTTTCATTGATGGAGACATCAGCTTTAACAAGCATCCCTGAAAGTAGAGTTTGAAAAATTGTAAATTGTAAATAGTTGCTAGCACCTAAAAAAACACGAAAAGACAAAGATGTGTCGAAATGCATTTATTTCTGCCAAGAAAACGTAATCCGCCGCAAAATTTATGAAATGTATGCAGAACAAAAAGTTCCTACGTTATTGTCACTTTCACGGAGGCTGTCCGAGAATAGTTGTGGCCTAAAATGTTCCACTACAACTTTATGGCATATTCTACGTCGTTTGGAGTATTTGCTCAAAAAAATAGACAAAAGGCAAGTTATAATGGAATTACGGCGCTTACAACTCAGAATGGAATATCTTGAAAAAATAAATACAGCTAGATCGGAAAATCGAACGATAATCTACCTAAATCAGACTTGGTATGACAGCCACGACACACCCAGTAAAGGAAGGATTGATGAATCCAAAAAAACGTCAGACGAAAGCTCCATCAAATAAAGGTAAAAGAATAACTATTTTACGTGTGGGGTCAGAAGAAGGCTGGATAAAAGAATGTCGATTTCTAGCAGCTAAGAATATTTTAGATTCCAGCTTGGATTATCATTGTGATACAACCGCTGAAGTTTTTGAAGATTGGCTTCAAAAGAAATTAATGTCGAATATACCACCGAATAGCTGTATTGTGATGGATAATGCATCCTATCATAGTCGCCAAATGAGTATGGTACCCAATTCCACCAGTAGAAAAAGGGAAATACAAGCCTTTTTATGCAAACGTGACATATACTCGTATTTCCATGAAATTTATACAGTTTAACAATTGTTTTTAAAAGGTTACAATTTTTCAAGGGAATATGTTTGTGATAAAATTGCAAAGGAAACAGGACACGAGATAATTCGGCTTCCACCATATTATTGTATCTTTAATGCGATTGAGTTGATATGGAATAAAATAAAGTCTAATATACGTGCTCACAATAATACACCCACTTTAAACAGTAGTGTGATTAAGTTGATAAAGACAGAAGTCAAAAATGTAACTGTTGAAAATTGGAGAAACTGTATTCAATACGTCAAAAAATTGAAAACTCATATAGATGTATGTACATAAATATAAATAGTTTTAGAACCTGTAAAAAGAATTAGTATTATTGATTTGCAAGATAGTAGGGATAGCGAAATTGAACTAGATATTAATTAATAACTAAAATTGTAACAAATGTACGCGAGGACACTGTATACTGTTTTAATATATTTGTGTAATTACTATATTGTGTATTATTCAGTACATAAAACATTAAAATTCAATTGTCTTATCACAATAAAGTTTTAAACTCAACAATTATACAATCAGGTATAGGGCGGCTCTGCACGATGCCTTGTCATTAAACAGTCATAAATTAATTACTTTCGAATCTTGTTTAATTTTGAATGGGCATAGGTAGCTAAGTCACTTTTTTAGATCGTCAAAAATACTATACAGAATCACATAGCGTATATAACTGGCTTATTATAAATTTAAATTTATTTCCAATTTACCAAGTTACTCATCATCACTTCTTTTCTTACTAGAAGCTGTTAGTTATAGTAGAAACTGATAATAATTTACTTGATAGTAAAAAGGGAAACTGGAAAAATAAATTTTGTACAAAAGTACTATAATTGTAATTAAATGTTTCAAATTTGTGTTTAAAAAAGAATTATTAGCCATGTATTCTTTACATTTGTGTTGTGGCAACCCATGGCTCCTTGGTATAGTAGTTGCTTGTGGTGCAGAAGGTCTTAGGCTCCAATCCCGACAGGTCGGTATACTTTTATTCAAGTATATATGGTCTAGCCACGTACATAGGTAGTAGTTGTTTGCAGAAATGCAATAGCATGGCGGTACTACCGCGTTGTCTTGAAAGACAAAAATGTATGTTTCGGCACTTGGACTAAATAGGATCCTATTAAGATTCAAAATAAGATAAATTTATAATAGTTGGCATTTAAATTTCTCTCTTTCACCCCCTTCCCCTGGAACGATACCAATTAAGAACTATAGGATTCACGCATACGTCAAGTATTATATTATTACCTCGTTGAAGATTTATCGTGCCAACAGACCGGAAGGCCGAGATTCAGATAGAGCAGGGGTGCTCAAACTTGAACTGCTGGCGATCTACCTCAATATTGTTAGACTACGATCGATCGACTCTGAGAGGCTGCAAGTAAGTGTGATGCAGGATTGTCGTCTAGGTAGGGTGTATCGTGGCATAGATATTAGTTTTTCCGCACAATATGCATTTTTTTAGTCAAGGTAAGTGTAGGTCTGCTCTAAAATGTCAATGAAAAAACTCAAAATTATTCAAAATTGCGAGTTTATTGGTTCTTACAAAACAAACGAGTTCTAGTGTCTAAACTTAACTAAAGAGTGACTTTGGATGTTGAAGCGTGGCACTGCATGTCCTCAGCATACTTTTCATAAGATGGTACGTAATTACCGAGTGCTAATCGCAAGCATGATGACATATGTTCGTCAGTTAGTCGATTGCGATATTTTGACTTAATTATCTTCATTTCAGAAAATGCAGACTCGCACAAGTAAGTTGTCCCAAACATTGCCGTCAGTTGAAGGGCGATTTGCCTTAGATTCGGATATTTATCTTCAGATATAAAACACCAGAATTTTGTATCAGATGCTGTGGCTTTGAGATGTATATCTGATATAATCTGCACTAACTCATTTTCAACGGAAGATGAGTCCATGTTAAACTGACTTACTATTTCAGTAGCTAATTCCTCAATGTTTTTACACGAAAAAGGATAACTCATAAATGATGCGATATTTGCCAATTTACTGAAATCATAAAAACGTATTTCGAATTGACCCAAAATATTTGATAATTCTGCCTCATAAATATCATAATTCAACTGAGGAATCCTTGCTTTCAAAGACGGAAAATTTTTCAGATCCTTTCTTTTCAGTTGAACTATCATAAGTTGCAATTTACTTTTGAATGCGTTTATTGCGCTAATCATCTCAATAATAGTTTTTCCTTTACCTTGAAGCTCCAAATTAATTGTGTTTAAATGCATTGTGATGTCTGTTAAAAATGCCAAATCAGTCAGCCATTTTCCGTTTTTCAGCGTCTGAGTGTCATCACCTCTTTCGTCCAGAAAAGCTGTTATTCCGGGCAATAATTCTTGAAACCTTTCTAGGAATTTTCCGCGACTCAACCACCTGACGTCCGTGGGAAGAACTAAATCAGTGTGTTCAGCTGACTCACTGTCTTCCAACTGCAATTTAAAGAGCCGTCGTTGCAAGCTACGTGCATGGAAAGAATTCACAATTTTTATTGCAATGCCCATAATCTCCTCCATGTTTAGAACTTTTGAACACAAAACTTGTTGATGTATAATGCAATGGAAGGAGAAAAATGAAGGGAAATCATCATTAGCTCGACACAATGCCACAAAATCGTTTTCGTTTCCAGTCATTGCTGGTGCTCCATCGGTTGTAATGCACACTAGTTTATATATTGGTAGCTTGTAGTTTGTTACAAAATTGAAGAAAACGTCATATATATCTTCGCCACGGGTCTTTCCTTTCAGAGGAATCATTATCAAAAACTCTTCCTTAGCCGACATGTCATTGAATACCATTCGAATAAAAATACACAGCTGGGCACTGTCTGTCATTCGTCGAATGTAAAGAAAAGTATGTACATTCCATGATATCATGTTTTAGTTTATCTGCCATGTCCTGACTCATGACTTCAACACGCCTTGTGACAGTCGGACGAGATAACTGAAGTTCTCTAATAGCAGACATAATCTCTGTTTTATTTTTAAAATCTCCAAATAAAGTCTCACCCGCTTCAATAAATGCTTCCTTCACAACCAATCCATCATCAAATGGTTTCTTGTGTTTCGCCAATATATGAGATATTTTAAATGACGCGATCGTTGCAGCTTTTGATTGTTTGGCTGGTCTTGTGAACATGGTTTGTTCTTTTTTCAAACAAGTTATCAAATCATGTACTTTTCGTTTCCTTAATTCACTCTGTGACGGAAAATCCTTTTCATAGTTTTTATGAACCGTTTTATGATGTCTCTCTAAGTTCCCACGCTTAGGTATTGCAACTGACGCACGGCAAATGAGCCAAATGCACTTATCCTTTACCATACAAAAGAAAAATTCTTCCTCCCAATCGTTATTAAAATGATAAGTTTTACTTTTCTTCGCCGCACTCATTTTGGACTATCTATTAATAAACTTTGTATCGATGTATCGCCATCAAGTTACAACTCAGACTGACTCCTATTCCTGCAGGCGCAACATTTATATCGGCGCGAACGAAGTCTCGAATGTTCCCGTCAAACACGCAGCCCGAAGTTTCTAGAAAAATCGGCGGGAATCAAAAACGCGGCTTTTCTTTGACAAGTACGCGCGTTCCTTTGATAAAGCCGCCTTTTGTCGCTAGCAGGGGGTTATTACGATAAAAGAAAGTGATGAGGGGGTTATTCTAGCCTAATTGTGGATCGAGAAATTTTAGTAGTTTTTTCATTACATTTTGTTTTAGTTACCTAAAACAAAATCTGTGAATAGTTCTATATCGGAATTTTTTTCTCGAGATCGACTCAAAAAGCACTCGCGATCGACTTGTCGATCGTGATCGACCGTTTGAGCACCCCTGAGATAGAGAGACCAATCAACATAGAAAAATATATTTTTCACGATCTAAGGACCTTAAGACGTGAAAAAGCACCGGAAGTAAATACAATAGTTTACTTGCTGTACCATAAGTACGTGTCCGTCAAATTAAACCGTTTGTATTTCTAAAACTTGTATATTTAACTGATTATTTTTTTAGGTTACTCTGAGATCTCAATTCCCTGGTATACTATTTCTGTTAAAAATGAAAATAATGGAATAACAAGAATCGAAGTATACAGCGATACATCACTCTTCTAAACCGCTATCTCATCCCTTTCACACCGTATATATTTTAGTATAAAAAATATTTTATAATAAATATTATTTAAATAATACAATGATCCACTGCCCTTTTACGCCGAAAAAATTCCTAGAAAGACCTAAAATATAATAAATATACATTTTATTATAAATGATTATGCTTAAAATTAGTCCATTCTCCCATTAGAAAAAACCTGCAGAAATTCTTATATTACTATAGAAACTATACAAGAGTGTCCCATCTCTTTCATCGCCTTTCCCTATTAAAATTCAACGTAATGAAAAAAAACTTAATTTTCATATTCTTATACATATATATGAACCAAGCCCTCTAACTCCCTACCCCGCCTCATTAACCTCTTAGGTATATATTTCACTATTAATGCTTAAAATTAATCAGTTAGATGAATAACCTGAAAAATTTTCGAAACCCTATCGGTCCTAACAAAATTTAACGAACTCCTTTGGTTAAAATTGAAATTAATGAAAAAAATAACCTAATTTATGTTTTCCTCGGCTCCAAAAACGTCGAAAAGAACATATAATACTATATATACGATACAACCCCTCTAATTTTTTCCCCCATCCCCTTATGTTTTACTATAAATGTTTACGCATAACATTTTTTTTAATATCTCAACAAAAAAAAAACAGGAGAAGTTACTATATTCCCTTTCTCTTACTTTGTCCTAAACGATATCACTCAAAAACTAGGCTTCATCCCCTCATTAGGTATTATATATAAACCAAGTTTGAAATTCATATCTTAGTTCGTTTGAGAGTTGTACCGACAAAGCGACGGAAATGAGTGACTAGGTTTGGCATGTTTATAAAATCCTAAAACGTGAAGAAAAGCCAAAATCTTGTAGGGTGATTTTTTTTCACGAATACAATACTTCCTTTAACAAGGAAAGTAATAATCTCGAAAAATTTTCATTCTTTTCTTGTGTTCAAATTGAGAGTAACAAAAAAAAACTAATTTTTAAATTTCTACCCCAAAAACCTTGGAAAGCACATATAAGGCTGTTACCATATTACTAGGAAAACCATACAAAATTCATCTACCCCCACCCCTTTGACCCCCTTCGTTCAAAAACCATAGGCTTCAGCGCCTCATTACATATTATATATTAAGTTTGAAATTGATATCTCATTTCCTTAGGGAGTTATTGCCAACAGACAGACGGACCGACGGAAATGAGTGACTCTGCTTTTCAGGAACTAGGCATCCTAAAATATGAAGAAAAGCGAAAATATCGGAATGTAATTTTTTTATGAATACAATACTTTAGCAAAGAAAGCAAACACCTTAGAAATAAAATTATAGAAAACAATAAGGTAAATTTTGACATCGCGTCCAATTAGGAATAAGAAGTAAATCCAAATTTAAAGGAAAAATGCCAGCTAAATCAAAAAATAATTATATATTTTATTATAGTACCCTCAATAAGTTTATAATTTCTTTGGTTGTCACAGTGTAAAATTTTGTTGTTGTAGAAATTGTGGTTTTTAGGTTAGAACGAGTTTAGTGAGACCAAGTGCAGCGTTTTTGGAAAAATTGAATAAAGTGCGGTCAAGTACCTGTTTAAAGAAAAAATAATAAAATATCAAAGGAGATCCACGATATGAAAACAACACTAAGAGAATCTGCTCCGTGATATACCATTGTGAAAAAATGGGTTGCAGAATTTAAACGTGAACGAGAGAGCATCGAAGATGACCCTGGCTCCGGCCGGCCCACGACGTCTACGACTGAAGAAAACATCGGCAAAGTGTGTGATCTCATATTGAAAGACCGTAGATTAACTATCAGGGAGATTGCAGACATTATAGGCATCTCGTATGAACGAACATAAAACATCATTGCCAACGAACTCGGATTTTCTAAGGTTTCCGCTAGGTGAGTCCCCAGATTGCTTTCAGTTGAACAAAAACGAATTCGACTAATGATTTCTCGCGACTGTTTGGAGATGTTTGAGGTTTATCTGCAAGATTTTCTTAACAGGTTTGTGATAAAGGACGAAACCTGGGTTTACCACTATACTCCAGAGTCAAAACAACAATCCAAGCAGTAGAAAAAATCTGGTGAACCGACCCCAAAGAAAGCGAAGACAATTCTGTAGGCTGGAAAAGTGATGGTATCAGTTTTTTGGGATGTTAAAGGTATTATTATGGTGGATCACCTTCCGAAAGGCAAAACAATAAACTCAACTTACTATTGCACCCTTTTGCGTCGTATACGTCAAGAAATTAACGAGAAACGACCAGGATTACTGAGAAAGAAAGTTTTGTTCCATCAGGACAACGCTCGAGTTCACACGTAATTGTGGTTTCGAATTGCTGCCCCACCCGGCTTATTCTCCTGATTTGGCACCTTCGGACTTTCGTCTGTTTCCAAACATAAAAAAACACTTCGGTGGCCAGAAATTTTCATCAAATAAAGAAGTCGAAGCTGCAGTTAACTAGTATTTTGAAGACCTTGAGGAATCTTTTTTTCAAACCGGTGTGGAAGCTTTAGAAAGCAAGTGGAAGAAGTGCATAGAGCTAGGTGGAGGTTACGTCAAAAAATAAAAATATTTTTTGTACGTATTTTATTTTGTTTTCTTGACTAGGCCGTGAACTTTTTAATCCATCCTCGTACTTACTATAAAGTCTATATAATCGAAAATGTCCAAGAATAACGGATACTGACGCATAGATTCAAATAGAATAGAATAAGTTAGGTATATTATGAAATATATAATTGATATTCATAACGAAATAATTATCAAATTATAATCAATAATTTAGAAAAAATAAATAATACATTGTTTTCGTAAATAAGTATTATGAATAAGTAGTTTAGTTATATACAGAAATCTTTAAAGTGTTTAAAATCACCTCATTGCTAAACGTCTTTTAATTGCTCGTAACTTGAGTTGACTTGGTCGTCCATAGTTGTACGTGGCCTAAGATTATTTGAAATTGTTAGTCCTGAATATCTGTGCAATTTATTCCTCACAAAAATAATATGTGCAACGTAAAGTAATCATTAAGTTTAAAATTTGGTTTATTTGTCCATTTTGAACGTCTTTTAATTGCTCATAACATGGTTCATTTTTTTCAGCAAGATAATTACATAAATTCAGCAAGGTAAATTTATCCGCGTAAAATCTGTATCGTGTTCTATATATTTTCGTAAGTTAGGTATTTGAATCGTAAATTAAATATAGATGCTTAACTAGAAATTGATTTTAAATCTTTTACCAATATGCCAATTACTTCAGATGTCAAAAAAATACAGAGCGCATCAAAGAATAAAAATAAATAATATTGGCATATCATTGACATTTTCATATTCCTCAATAAAAACCTCATGAAATAATGTATTATGTAATTTACTCCATCTTCATGAGCAAAAAAACAGCTTGATAAATTGTATATTTCGTTGGATCATTAGTCTATAACTAGTTCTACTATTGAAAAACATACCACATATTCGACATATGTTTGGTTTTTGACCATCCTCGTCTAATATATTAAAACTAGGCCTTCTTCTTGGTGACGTAAAAGACATTGGTAGTGGTTTATAGGACGTCGTTGAAGTAAGGATGGGAGAAGCATCTTGAGGAGGTCTAAAATCTGCTGTAAAGGAATAGGTACCACCATAAGTAGGACTTAATAAACCTTGACTTTGGTAGGTAGCTTGTGATGGGTTCTGAGTATTTGCACTCCATTGCACCTACAAATGAATTTATAATGTCTACTAAATTTTTCAACTTTATAAAAAATTATAGAAAGATAGAAATTAACTTAGTGTAAAATTTAAGTGAACCAAAATTGACATATCTAGCTAGAAAGCACGAAAAAAATAATAATCATAATATCGTAATGAAATCTGGACGCTAGAAGATTGATACTATTACTATTTGAAACTTAACCAACGAGTATTAGTATTAAAAACAACTACGGAACATTTTATTTAGAAGTTACATCATTGTTATAAAAACTTAAACAAAATTAATGTCAAAAAAGTCTCCTTACAGAACTGTATTGAAAAAAACACGTTATAATCAGTAGCATTTTATCAAGCTATCTATTGCTCGCTAAACTGAAAACAAATGAATAATTTTCGGTTACACTTCATAGTTTGTCACTTGTTGCTAGTAATTTTGCAGTGGGTTTTCAAAGTAGTGTTAAAAATGAGCGAGAGAAATTGTAAAATTCCATTTCAAGTTCGAAAGATCATAATTGATTTGTGGGCAGGCTATAAAGGGTGTGCAGCCAGGAAGAAGCCGTTAATTTCGGAAGCTAATCGCAAAAAGCGATTAGCTTTTGCTAGGGAATACGTTACTAAACCTTCTGAATTTGGGGAATCCGTAATCTTTAGTGATGAGACTCAAATTAACCTTTTTGGATCTGATGGCAAAACTAAAGTTTGGAGAAAGAAGAATACCGCATTCAGTATTAAAAACATTTGTTCCACGGTGAGACAAGGGGGTGGCAATGTTCTGCTTTGGGGATGTATGTCCGCTGGAGGGGTTGGAAATTTACATTTTATTAATGGTACCATATATCAGCATATATATATATATATATATATATATATATATATATATATATATATATATATATATATATATATATGTACTCGTATATATATATATATATATATATATATATATATATATATATATATATATATATTCACTCCTGGACAAAATTAACGCAACAATATATTAAATCATACAAATCTCTGTAACGAATTAATTTTAATATTTTTTTATGAACATTGGTTACACTAAAAGTTAGAAAAAACTTATTCGAATACTTTAAAAGTGAATTAGCTACCAAATTTCTCTATAAGATTCGAAGTAAAATTATTCTTAAGACCTAATAACAAAATCGTTGAAATTATGTAATAATGAAAAAAATAAACTGGAACACTAGTAGCAAAATTAATGGTGTAACTGGGACACTAATAGCGTGTGTTGCCTCCTCTACTTCGGATGACAGCGTTTATGTGCCTAGGCATGCTTCTTATTAAATTTTGGATAAAATCTTGAGGAATTTGCTCCCATTCTGTGATAACTGCATTTTCAAGTTCCCTCAGGTTTCTAGGTGCAGGTATATGACGTTTCACATTTTTCTTAAGGTGATCCCATACATGTTCTATCGGATTCAGATCCGGGCTTTTTGGTGGCCATTACATAATCGGTATATCAACTTGATTAAGATAATCGAGTACCTCCCTAGCCACGTGAGGTCGAGCGTTGTCTTGCATAAACAGGAAATTGGGCCCCACAAAATGACCGAAAGGCATCACCTGTTCTATTACAATATTCTCAAGATAGTAGTCAGTATTCATGGATCTCGTACGGACAGGAACTAACTCTGTGCGAGCATCAAAGCAGATACCACCCAGAACATAACAGAGCCACCGCCGAATGGAATCCTTGCAGAGATATTGCAAGGAGCAAACCTCTCTCCTGGTCTTCGCCATACTCGCTTACGACCATCTGGATGTTTTAGACTAACCCTAGTTTCATCTGTGAAGAAAACTTGTTTCCAATTATCCACAGACCAGTCTTCGTGATTTCGAGCAAAACGTAACCTGGCAACTCTGTTCTCTCTAGTAAGCAAGTGCGCAGTTGCTGGTCTCCTACTGTTTAATCCAGCTTCATTTAACCGTCTTCTAACTGTTTTAGAAGAAATTGTGAGATTGCGAACAGCTTCGAGTTCGTTTCTTATTATAGAACTAATGACAGTCCTGTTTCTTAAAGCATATTGTCTTATAAAACGTTCATATAGATCGCTAGTGCATCGT
This sequence comes from Pachyrhynchus sulphureomaculatus, assembly GCA_019049505.1. Lineage (NCBI taxonomy): Eukaryota > Metazoa > Arthropoda > Insecta > Coleoptera > Curculionidae > Pachyrhynchus > Pachyrhynchus sulphureomaculatus. Next base: position 35,823 of record JAHKBH010002504.1, read on the forward strand.
TTTCCGCCCTTGCCCTAGCCTTCTAGACTAAGTTCCTACTTCATTCAAGCATCTTACCATACGACTTATTGTGGAACGATGTTTGCCTAACAAACTGGCAGCATAACTCTAACAATATCCCTCGTCCAATAAAACTGAGGCTCGCACTACCTGTGTTCAGTTAAATTCATTGTTCGATTCATTTTTTCTAATTCTTCGGGGTCAAAAATAAAACAGTCTACCACAAAAACGTATTACTTTGAAAAAGGGAACAATTTATAAGCTTACTTTTAAAGAAAATCGCATTATTACAGAAAATTGTTTATCTTCTAAAAAATTCTTTAAAACTGTAAATCTAAACGAATTGTTTTGATTTCTGTCATGAACAACGAAACAAAATATGCATAGCCTACTATTCAAATACTCGATAAACTTTAAAACTGACATAAGAAAAAGATAAATTAATTTTCAGATTGTTACGTTAATTTTGTCCAGGAGTTTATATATATATATATATATATATATATATATATATATATATATATATATATATATAGCAGTATTATGTTCTTGGGGTAAGCGGTCTTTGGAAAAGAACTAAAAAGTTTTTGACACCTTTTCAGCTACGCCAAGCTTTCGAAAATATTTCATTTTCTTCAACAGGGCTACAATTATAGTAGATTATCAGTATTTTTGAGATTAAAGGTAAAGAACAACCCTATTTTATATATAACATTAAAGAATTTACTGCTAAGTGGTGTGTTCATAAATTGTTCTTTGTGGGGGCACTTTATTACATTTATTCACAAAAACATGAGAAAAACTCGACATATTAATCTCTGGGAAATATAATAAACTTTACTTCATTTTGTTAGTATGGTACGAAGAATTGTGTGGTTGTAAAGTGATTTTAATTTATAATGGATTTTTTCGTTATGTTTTCTTGTCATTTTGCTAAGGGCAGTGTGTTTAGTGTGATACAAACACACTGCCCAATGACAAGAAAACATAACAAAAAATCCTTTATAAATTAAAATCACTTTACACCCACACAATTCTTCGTACCATACTAACAAAATGAAGTAAAAGTTTATTATATTTCCTAGAGATGAGTATGTCGAGTTTTTCTCATGTTTTTTTTTCTGATGAATAAGTGTAATAAAGTGCCCCCAGAAAGAACAATTTTTGAACACACCACTTAGCAGTAAGTACTTTAATGTTACATATAAAATAGGGTTGTTCTTTACTTTTAATCTCAAAAATACTGATAATCTACTATAATTGTAGCCCTGATGAAGAAAATGAAATATTTTTGAAAGGTTGGAGTAGCTGAGAAGGTGTCAAAAACTTTTTAGTTCTTTTCCAAAGACCGCTTACCTCAAGAACATAATACTGCTGTTTAACTAGTCGGTCAAGACTGCCCTTCTCCTATATATATATATATATATATATATATATATATATATATATATATATATATATATATATATATATATATATATATATATACATATATATATATATATATATATATATATATATATATATATATATATATATATATATATTATATATATATATATATATATATATATATATATATATATATATATATATATATATATATATATATATATATATATATATATTATTATATAAATATATATATATATATATATATATATATATATATATATATATATATATATATATATATATATATGATTATCGGAAATCGGTCTGAGCTGTAAATAAAACTCTTTTCTTCTTTAAAACTCAATATTTCGTTATCATTTGATAACTTTTTCAGGAGTAGCTACAAAATTAATACACCTATGTTAAAATACTATTCTTTTTAGTCAAGATATTAAAATATTTAAATATAAAACAAACAATTATGAAACAAACGAACAATCAATTAAAACACATACGAAAATGCGAGTTTGTCCTCGAAACCAACACTTAACATCTCGATTTACTACAACAAACTGAGAGTAAATAGTCTCGGTACATATGCACTGCCGTGAATTCCAAACGAACGGAAAAACAGCAACTGCATACGATCTATTAAAATACTTAGCTAATGTTTTGAGCATTGCTTCTGAGGATGACTCGGATTACAATGTTTGAGACGCCTTCTCGTTTGTCAACAAAATAAAGGGAGTGACACTACCAGAGAAGTATATATTAATATCTTTGAATGTGGTATCCTTGTTTACAAATATACCTCTAGACTTAGTCCTGACTATTCTGGAAAAAAACGTGGGAATTAATTCAAACAAAAACCACGATTTCAAAGCATAATTTCTTGATTCGTATCAAATTCAACTTTAACAACACGTATTTTAGTTTCAACCAAAAATTTTTCAAACAAATTTTTGGAACTCCAATGGGGTCTCCTATCAGTCCAGTTTTAGCCAAGGTGGTGTTGGACCATCTTTTGGAAACGATGGTTCTTCAATTACCATCCAACCTACCCTTTTTGTACAAGTATGTTGATGATCTGATTTGCGCTGTACCCAAGGTTAATACAGAAAACATTTTAAACTATTTTAATGCATTCAACACCCACATACAGTTCACTCTCGAAATAGAACAAGACCTCAGTGTTTCTTTTTTGGACACTAAGGTAATAAGAACGAGTGACAACAGTATTATACTTGACTGGTGTAAAAAAACCCACAGCGTCAGGCAGATTCATTAATTATTTCTCTAATGACCCAAAAAAAAAAAAATTTAACACCGTAATAACAATGAAAAACAGGGTCATAAGCATTAGTAATGATAGGTTTCGAAAAAGAAACCTAGACGAGCTGTATAACATTTTTATCAAAAATGCCTATCCTAACCACATTTTACGAAAATTAATTTATAATTCAGATAGTGTTGACGCCCTTACTGATGAGACGCCTGCGCAGCATAGGATATATATCCTAAGCTGCGCAGGCAGGAAGCTACAATTTATAAAGCCACTCACAAATTCAAGTGTCGTCTTATTCAGAGATTTTCCTAATATAAAAATTGCGAAAACACCTATTTTATATAATAACTCTGTAGTTTATAGGTTTTCTTGTTTGCAATGTGAGGCGTGTTACATTGGACAGACATCTCAGTGGTTCAAACAGAGATTCACACAGCGCAGGAGTGACTGCCGATTGGGAAATAATTCGTGTGCTGTGGTGCAACATTATTTGAAAACAGGTCATAATTTTGACTATAACAACGTTAAAATCTTATCTCATGACAACTATAAAGGGAAACTTTTTAAGGAAATGTACCATATCAACAGGCACCCAAAGTCAATCAACTATAAATCAGACACGAATCAACTTAGTATTATTTATAGCAACATAAATTAATATGTATTAATCAGTTACAATTACAGCATTAATAACAATTAAAGATTTGAAACCTCTTAGTATAAAGTAAGTAAAGACGTTTTGCAGTTGTCGTTTTTCCGTTCGTTTGGAATACACGGCAGTGCATATGTACTGAATCTGTTTACTCTCAGTTTGTTGTAATAAATCGAGATGTTGAGTGTTGATTTCGAGGACAAACTGGCATTTTCGTACGTGTTTTAATATAAGTGTATTAATTTTGTAGTTACTCCTGAAGAAGTTATCAAACGATAACAAAATATTGAGTTTTTAATAAGAAAAGAGTTTTATTTACACTCCAGACCGATTCCCGATAATTATAGATATACATATATACATATATATATATATATATATATATATATATATATATATATATATATATATATATATATATATATATATTACGTATTCTTTAACGACACTTATGATCTAAGCAAACAAAAAACATTTGCCTAACGTACAACACTGGAAAACAATAAATGAAAGGCTAATAACAGCAAATTTGCAAATAAAAGGACACCCTACAACAATCCTTGGAATATACGGACCAAACACAGACTCCCACCTGCAAATAAAAGAAAATTTTTATGATCAGGTAAACGATATATTAACAAACATAGGTTCACGAAGAGAAATAGTCATTCTTGGAGACTTAAATGCTCGAACGGGCTCAAAGGAAGACAATAAATGCATAGGAAGATTTGGCGAACAAACAATAAACGAAAACGGACACAGAGTAATAGAAATGTGCGAACAGCATAACCTAAAAGTGCTAAATGGATTCTTTCAACATAAAGACATACACAAGTACACATGGCACCAAGACACTAGAGAATTAAAATCAATAATAGACTATGTCATAGTAAGACAGAAAACTGAGTGGCACGTCCAAGACACAAGAGTATATAGAGGCAGTGATTGTGGCTCAGACCATCACTTACTGGTAACTAAGATGGAAATTCCGTGTAGAATCACACACATTAACAAATCAACTAATAAAAAGAAAAGCAAAGAGATCAAATTTAATACGGAAAGCCTAGGAGAAGAAAGCACAAGATACCTCTACAGAAACAGGTTAGATCAAAAGCTACAAATACAAGTTTTGGCAGAATCAACTGATAAACTGTATGATCACATAACTCTAGCCATGCGAGAGGCAG